>JAULBP010078562.1:0-11064 GCA_032355345.1 Lepetodrilus pustulosus | reverse complement strand
GATTGTGAGTTCCGTGAATAGGTCGCTCGGTCTTCTGTGTGTACGCCTGCCACATGCTGTTCATACAAAATGCGAAATTTAATTTTCATATTATTGTATTCAGATACAACCCCACTGTATTGTGAAAGTACTTATTAACAATAACTACATTATATCATTCGTTCCCTTAATTTTTTATTTCGGTAATATGGATGATATATCTATACTACTTCCCTGTGTACTGCTACATGATTTATGAGAATACATTCAGTTCTGTTCTGTATTTGACGATTGTAATTTCCTTTGTCGATCAATGATTATTTTACTTGAATTCAATTCCTGCACCATGGACATTTTTCTTATTAGTTGTAGGCCAAATGTTTTATGATATAGTTTCATCCCCTGGCATATTGTTACATATTTATATTGGGCTGAGAACTTCAACAAACTTTGTGGTTATTGCTACTTTATCAGCATAGCATGACCAGTCATCTTAGTTTGAAACATACCGTATTACTATCATTTAAAACTTGTAAATGCTGCATGCAAGCACCTGATACGAGCTATTCAGTTTCTATAACATGTTGAACATTTCGTCCTGGTCATTAACAATTGAGATGAGATGCATTGCATTCAATATATACTGATTTCAAATAGTTGTAACGTTTCTGCCCTCCACCGACACGACAACATCAAGCACTATCTATAACGAATGGAGATATATACGTGACGGATATCAAGTTAGTCTTGTTGTATCAGATGTAAGATCGTGCTGCCGGATAAATGCATCAGTTGTGCACGTCGCTATGGAAACCTATCATCTGAGATTCCGATCACTTCCTCTTTGAACATGAAGAAACATCATCCGTCAAATAAATCTAATATGGTGATGCCTTTTGGGGGATATTCGCTGTTCCTTCCAAATGTGCATTAAATGTCATTTTATGGATTTATAAATTATTAATTGGAACAATATCCACACCAGCATGCTCTAGAAAACAAACAACTTGTATAAGACTTAACTACATAACTAATATCCATTGTGTTTGATGTACCCGTCATGTTATTCAACCCGGTTCCACTATATAAATAGTGTGTATGTATACTAGGCAAAGGGGCCAGTGATATGGTAACCAATTCGACGAACGTTTGTTTGACATCCGCGTGGAATACCGTTTACCAATTATGTGTTTTTTGTTTACCAAACATGACAAGTGGAATATTTTTCAATTAGTCATGTGGCCATTAATTGGAATGTTTAATGACCTTTTGACCTTCACCTCACTTTGCCATCTGCTGTCCCGCTGCTACCATTGGTAATTATTTCCAAGCAATTTACATTTAATATATCTACTGGTACGGGCTGCTAGCATTGTCGCTCATATTAACATGCATAATCCCAGAGCCTTTAGGCTGCACACGACTTAGTTGTACGCTTGGACGGCGATGTGATGAGTATGCATGAGTTCCATTTAGATGTGCGACTATTCGAATGGTCTGTTGCATGATAACTTACTAGAGGGTATGTTATTTATAAAATTGTAAATATGCTTTAAATCGGGTATTTTATTTTATTTGATTCATTATTCTATTAATTGAATTGGTTTGTGACAAGGTTAAATATGTATATGTCATCAACCCTCAGAAGTAAGTATGTACCTCGGAGGGTTGATGACATACCAGAGGTAATGGAAGGTACAGGATGACGCCATAGGAAGGTACAGGATGACGCCATAGGAAGTGACATCATGACGTACTAGATGCAAACTAAGGTGTATGGTGACTATAGAGGGAGTGGAAGGATACACTGATAACACAACCCCTTTCCTCCATTAAAAGTTCGAGATGTGAGTTTGTTTCAGGGTCGTATGCCTTGCAGTCTCGTTTTGCTTCCGCTATAATTAAGATGTCCACATTGTGTCTCCTTTGGTGTTTTCTTGCTGTACATAGTTGATGTAAATATTATGGCAAGGACTGATACATTTTTAATATAATTTGATGATGCGATTAATTAATTATTTCCGTTTGAAGCAGTATACGTTTTCTTTGCTTGTAATATAGCAACCATTGAGCGCACAACGACACTTTATATTAGTTTACTTTAGACCCAGTCGTGCACAGGTTTGAACTCGCCGGGTTTCCTGTATAGACACATTCTGTTCACACGGAAGATTGACTACGTTTAGCAGTATTTATTGAAAAATACTTATTTAATTAAAACTGTCCTTTCTGTCAGGATGCTACGTTCTGTCTAAATTAGCGTTAAAGTCGTGGAGAAGCCATGGCAACTGAAGACGGAAATTGAGGTATTTGATTGCAATTGATTGTAACCTGAGGGTGTTTTTGTGAATCTTTATACAAGTAAACCTTCTGGCTATGTACTACTGCATCCAGCGAAGTACATAGGGTACGGACATCTTCTTACACACAAACTAACGTCAGATCTGAAACAGATAACATATCACTGCTTGAAAATGTTATGTTGTCTCACGTTATATTATCGCACCGTACAACAACATTAACTAAGGGCAGCAGGTCTTTAGTTTCCACCACGTTTCTGAATTCAACTTGAGGAATGTGATGCCATTCTTCCTCCAATGTATCTGCAAGTTACTGAATATTACCTGGAGCCTGTAGACGTTTGGAAATTATTCGTGGTTATAACAATAGAACGATGAATTAATACGGTTATTAAAAACCTACTGTCCTTGTGTATGTTTCACCATGCTAGGTAGCGTGCAGTCATAACTTGTTTTACACGAAGAAGCAGAACGGAAACGGATAGCATGTTACCACTTGAAAATGTTACGTTAACTGTCTCACATGGGTATTATTGCATCGTGATACTTCACTGTTAGTCTTAATGAGATATCTCTAATAAAAACACAGCGACTGTTTATTAAGGCGTGGATTCATGACACCAACGCACTGCCGCTGGACCTAAAATTGATTAACATATCGGGCAATAGGCACCAGCATGGCGAATTGCAAGGGAAACGGAATTGAATGTAATATCATTAAGTGCATACTGTTCATCGATGCCCCCATGTGGCCCAATATACTCTTTTTTTTTATCACTAATACATCATATTATTTTAGGAAAGATAGTCTCAATTTGTCGGTATTTGTTTACGCCGCACGGGATGATATTTCTATGACATTAGTGTAATTTCCAGAACAGACTAATTTCTGAAAGAGCTATCGATGACACATGTACATTTAATAGTAATAGTTACTAATATAAACCTATTTACTAGTATAAACCTATTTATGATATTCCAGCCAGACAATTAAATCAAGCAATGCAACATACCTTGTGCTTAGAATGTACATAGATATATATCAAATGACTTCCTTTGAATATTACTAACAAAACACATCAGGTTCACGTAGAATTGCATTAAGATAAGTACGTTCAGGTTCATCGGACGTTCACATCAATATTAAACGTCGTCAGGAGAGCAGTATTTAACCAATTCTTCAGGAAACTGTATGGCAAAAGTACTTTGGGGACAGGAAATATGGCTTGAGTGAGTTGCGCGTTCAGAAACACGCACATGGACAACAGACTTGGGTCTAGGGTTGTCATGATGCATTCGATTCTCTCTCCATCACTTGACTGTTGTGTAAAAAACATTACACATGCAATTCCTTATATTAGACAGATCTCGATTTTGCATTACCTGCACGATAACATGGAACACACTACCTACATAGTAATTAGAATACTTAGTCTAGCATACTCATATAAATACATTACTTAACAGGGGTACTAACAAGAATGATCCCTAGCTACTGGATGAATTCAACTATAGATACAGTTATCAAAATATGCAACAATGTCACTAGTCTACAAATAGATCTAGATCTACATTCTAATCCCCTCACCCCGTCCATTTGTTTGTAATTGCCTGGTTCAAGTACTTGTAGTTATAGAATGGCGAGCACGTTTATGGACGCGTGCACTCACCAGTTCTTTACGTTTATCGAAACACGAAACATGTTTTCCGTGCGCGTTGGGCTTTATGAGTTCTCTAATTTTAAGCTCGGCTAAAGCCCGAATCTTTCACAGATAAACACAGTAAACACTCAGAGTTTGAAACGAGTACTTTTATCATTAAAATAGTACTTTGTATTGGTATATAAAAGCAATACACATGTCATTGGACGAAGAGCTTTTGTTGTACATACACACATTGAATGGTATTCGGATTAGCGCCATCAAATTGTAGTCCACTAAACACTGTGCTGCAGTCCGCAGAGTAGGATCAGACTGATGTCTGTAATGTATTCACAGAGATGTATCAGACCGCCACACCACTGGACATTAACACAGGGTTGAAGTCCATTGACAAAGCCATGGCACAGCACGTTATCAATAGTACTCATCATTTGGTCCAGCTCAATGTGCGGCCTCCGATAAGGAGCCTACCCTGACAGGAACGTCAGATGTCAACATAGTTTCATCAAGACGTCATCCATAGAAATCTCTCTACTACTCGCATGCCGGTCGTAAGGGTCGGAGACTCTTCAACATTTTAGTGCTGACATTTGACCATCTCCGGCAAGACTCAGGTTATGTCTGTGTCTCTCTAGATGGCGTCTGTACGTATTGCAATCGTAGATGAAAATCAACCATAAAATAAGCAACGTATGTAATATAGTTGACCCTACCTTTTAATGATTTTCTATTTCATTTACGATTAGTTTTTCATTACGGCACGCAGAGATCCCTCGAATGAGTTTGTTATATATAAACAGCTAAGGATCTTCTGGATAGTCTTCCACATCATCACTGTTTTTGATCTGTGACATGTGTCGCTCTTGTTGAAGCATTCACAGTTTAGATCAAAGTTGCATATAGTTCCTTCAGTTTCTTCTTAGTTAGTGGCGATATCGATGTGTCATCCTTCGATTATTGAGTCGCCATCAACGGATACAACATTGCCTGCGATCACGGCCTCGCACGAACGTATCTTCAGTGGTATAGCTATTGTTTGATGGTGATTACACTCAGACATGGATTTCTGGTTGATTATAGTACTCGCCGGCAGTTGGTCTTGTGATGCTTGATCCCATATTGTATTGACACTTTCATGTACTGAAACAAGATTTAACATGCACATTTGTACTTAGTACTACTTACAGACAGGGAGGTTTTTATGAGCACAAAGCATAAGGAAGTGTATGGACGCAAACAAGGAAGATACAGCGACAATGGTGCCTAGAAAAAGTCCGAGTTGAGCATTGAGTGACATACTAGGCCCGCCATACCGGGTCAATGGTAACCGTCCACAGTTGCTAGTGACAAGTCATTTATCTAGATGTCAAATACCTGATCAATACGTGCGTCTGAAGGCAACGAATATGTCAAATGCAGAATACCAATCTCTCCTCGGACGTCGACGAGCTCGACATTTGCTCCCAGACAAGAAAATGTTCCATATTAATTTAGTAGTACCCACACCACAAGCCTTGCCTATCTCTTCCCCTACAGAGCATTTGTACGTCTGTCACTGCAGATGGAATATTCCTTATTTAGTAATAATAAATTCATTTTATGGTAAATGTTGGCATTGCAATTCATTCTTATGTTTCACATGCCATCTATCTGAGAGATTTAGATGTTCTGGTTTTGTAGAACAAAACACCATACAGATGTATATTTTATATGCTAAAATGTATATAAACTTATAGTTGTAGTACATGAGGTTTAACCCGATGTAATAACGAAACTCCGATAAACGTTTAATAAATTGAACTCTTCACGGTCAAGTGTTGAGCTATAATATTCGAGCCATACATGTCGGGAGTGAGGTGTAGAGATGTTCCGAGCATGTGCAATGTTCAGTAGATTCACTTCCGGGAACATGGATGTCGCATTAAGTCTTACATTAATGTGAGGCCCCCTTCGTTACATTTCGAATCATCACATAGTTTGACCAGCAAGGGACGTAATTGGTCAAGAGCTCGCCATTATTATTCCTGGTCGATGGTCGGCCATTTTGAACATCTGGTTTCCGGTTGCAGACAGTCAGTAATTTGTGTCGTCTATTGAAGGCTTCTCTATCACTGATCTCAAATCAACAACTCGTATCTCAGGTCAACGTTCAGTGGAATCAATAGCCACTGCCCATGTCTTGCGCCTGAAGTACTTACCGGATTATAGGATTTCTGAAGACAGGTGTTCGAGTGTCTTAGAACGAACATTGTCTAGGTGGAGAAGGACTGTTCAAATTAATTAGGAAATACTTTGACTTGGTGTATTGTGTAATATGGGCCACTTGGAATGTTAATCATATTTGTCAAACAATGTCTTCTATGCACAGGAATTATTTTGAAATTCCATCTAATATAAAACTATGTGTTGAATAGTGTAAAGTGATTATCTGGGTGTGGGCGTTACAGGGAGCTTATCTCATGCACAAGAGAAATGCTATTTAGATTATTACTGTGTAAAATAGTCTCACTGAGATTTCAACCCAAGATAATATTCCTGGGGTTCTAGATGAAACGTTGGAATAATTAGTTGATGAAAAGTAGGCTTTATCCCTCTCTTGTCAAATTGATTCCAAATGCAATATTTTACACTAAAGATCCCAATATCACTTTGTTCATACGGTATAGATTATCGGTACAAATCCTAATCATATTTGTTTTACTACATTCTGATGCGTAGCCCTTTCTTGTATTTAATCCCGGTAGATGGTGTTTCGTTAGACATGGTAGCTACTGTTATAACAAAGATACACTCGATACTTTCATGATTTCGGAAAATCTCGACATATGATTCTATCATACTCTTGCTAGAAATGGTGGTCACGCCTAAAATATTTACTTACTGGAGGAACTAAAAGCTATCTATCTATGTTTTACTGAGAAAAGAATACATACATGTTCTTTAGATTAGTTCTCTTTCGTAACTAAATGAAGTGCTTTTATCACACTGCGAACCATTCTATCGGTGGATACTAATTTGGAATACGTAATGATTGATTGCTGGTGTTTGCAATGGTGCCTAATATGGTAAAAGTTCAGTGGTTGTTTTGAAAATATGCCTTACCCATTATAACAGAAGTGCGTCAAACACAACAATAAGTATCCAGGTATATTCACAGCTCTTTCACTCCCCCTTGCATCTAACATACTTGAAGTTAGAGTGGTATTAGACTGTGACTTAGGGAGGTGACAACCATGTTAGCAAGAGTATAAGCTATCGATGTTATATACTAGTATTTTAAACTTTTAATGTGTTTCTAATACAGGATATACATATGCAGTCTACTCTCATCTAGAAATATCTTGTTTACGATACAGGAGAGTGAACTGCGATTTTATAGCATGTCGTTGTATTTCTGTTATTAATATGTTCAATAAGGTAATGACACTGTGGTTATTGATCTGTAAGTCAACAATAATAAATATTTATAGTTCCTGAAAATATCAACATCGTCTTTATGTAACTTTAGTACTATGGTCTGTATCAGCTGATAAAACTTACATTTTCCAATGAGATTATTAGTTTAATGTGACTATTGAATCTTTGTTGTTTTAGAGTGTTAACGGCCACTCTATTGCTAGCTGGCATGATCTATATCTTCCTTGTTAGCGCATCAGAATATACTACTGTTGTCTGCTGTTTAATAAATGTCTATAACATCATGAGCACCAATCTGTTACCAGCGTTAGCATAATGGCATGAAATGGTCAACTGTAGTTACCGTTCAGCCAATTATCGATCCCTTGTGAATCCTAGAGGCTCATTAGACACAAACCACACTGTTTGCTATGGGATAATTAGCACGCATTTCTACCCATGTCTTGACAGAAGACCGACTTCTGAGTCATGATCGCGCCACGTTCCTGACATGGGATGTTAACTCTTCCAGTGTTTTGTTTACATGCAATCTGACCCTCACGCTATTCTCTCATTGCATTGTATAGAGCTGTTCCAGATAGTCATACGTGTAGCTGTTATTGTAAAGAGCCTTTCTAGATAGTCATACGTGTAGCTGTTATTGTAAAGAGCTGTTCCAGATAGTCATACGTGTAGCTGTTATTGTATAGAGCCTTTCTAGATAGTCATACGTGTAGCTGTTACTTGTACATAGCTGTTCTCGATGGTCATAAGTGTAGCTGTTACTTGTATAGATCTGTTCTAGATGTTCAAACGTGTTGCTGTTACTTGTATAGAGCTGTTCTAGATGTTCACACGTGTTGCTGTTACTTGTAAATAATTGTTCTAGTTGATCATACACGCAGCTGTTATTTGTAAAGAGCTGTTCTAGATGGACATGCATATAACTGTTATTTGTAACTAACTGTTCTATGCTGTCTTATTCAAGACGAAATGGATAAGTTATTGCAATGAGGTTATGGAGAGTTGAGGACGAAATATGTTATAAATAAGAGATACATGTACGTCTATTAGTCACCTGGGTAGCGCTCTCGTAGCGATCTCTTGGATACGGTGATCGAGCACTTATAGCGCGCTATGGTTTCTTAGTGGATGTGAGAACTTCTAGAAACGATACCATGGTTAATATATTTCTAATTTTGTGTTCGCCCATGCACGGTGTATAGAAGATTGTATATGTCTCCTTTGCAGAGAAGACAGTTTAATTTATACTACATAATATCTATATCTTATTTACATATAATACAGCCATATACAAACGTGTTCAAGTAACCAGATCAGCGGCACAATAGATGCTATGTGTTATGTGTTAATCCATTGGAAACGCCGACGTTCTATGCATCCAATAATAGTATACCGTAACCCACATTCATGGTTGTAAGATACGTAATCATCATTGCTCTGCAGTAATTCTAGGATAAGCTTGTGTTGTTTGTTATAACTAGCTATAGCTGTTGAGTAGAACCACGTCCAGCGTACTGCGCGGAAATTGAATCTGACATTTAGCATTGATTACAAGAGTAATAGCCAGTCTGGAATTAGAACGCATCATCCTATTTATTCTTTTTTGTTTCGATTTTTTCCGGGATATTTCAGTGGTAACCTTTTAATACGTAAGTACAGACAACGACGCACCAACTGCATTGCGTAATCTCTACTACAGAATAGTGAAATGTAACGTCCAAATTATAGATCAGTGAGTTCACAATTACCACGCAATTAGCTAACAATGCAAACGTTCTGGATATTGAGTAATGAATTTATTTATCAAAATGTACACCGCATACATAAACATGTTTTAATAAATGCTGTAATTTGGTATATATATACGTAGGTATTGTGTTAATAAAAGTTGCTACCAGGTAATTAATATTAGTAAGAGGAATAAACAGATAATATACACGCACGGGGCTCTAGATAACAATAATACCAACACGGATAGATAGAAGGTAAGCTACATATAGCCGATGTTGCGTACTTGAAGTACATGTGATATATCTGTGTATATATATACGTTTCTGTTGCGTTCCTATATATATTAGCTGTGCCATCAAAATAGAAAACCTACATGCACATTTCTTGCGTTTATTTACTCCATAGTTTCAATTGTCCTTTGAATGCTATACCGGTATAATTAAAAGATAATTCTGTGCCAAACAGGTTCTCTTATCGACATGTTTAGTCTATAAATGAATGGAAAAGAAAAAGAAATGACGCATATATATGTCCTGGAAAAAAGTATCGTCAACAATAGATATAACTAATGTATTATTAATAACTCGTAGAAATATCAATAGCCCACGGTTCAGGAAAATATCAGAATAACGTTTCAGGGAGCGGACGTTTTATTTTAATGCCTACTGGTACCGCACGACATACCGACGGTCTGTTCACCAGGATACGGGCACATTTCGTCTGGAAATTTGAAACAAATGTAACATGCCAAGGTTCCATTAGAGAAACCTCGAGTTTCTCCGTGTCCTCATACACATCAGTTGGCGTTCAACATCACACACTTCCGTGGCCGACCTGCCCGCCTGGATTCTGGTTGCAGCGCACAATATATGGCTTCGGAAAATAGGAAATGCCCACGTGAGCGAGTAGCCTTAATTCACTTTTCTTCATCACTGCCTTGAGAATAATACGGACCCCGAAAACCTGTTGAAGTTGGATGTAGACGGAAGAACTTGTACTTTCTCCTTATGTTCTGGTAGTATGTGTGCTTTCTACTGGTAACTAGCCAACCTACGCCAGTGTATTAGGCCTGTTCACACTGTAGTACTTTTCCCTAGCATTATGCAATCGCTTAACCGTCGCCGGGAGCTGGTGTCTGTGATTCTGTGCGTGTGGCGAACCAGTTCCTAGGAGGTGCCAGCAGGGACGGCTTTTAATGACAATGAATCCATGGAGAAAATGTCTGAATAGCAAATCACTGACACCAGTTCCACAGGCGTTGCTCTATTTGAACCAGAATCATCCAACCAACACTGCAATACTATTATTAAGACGATAGGTATTCATGCACTCAGTTAGTTTGGTTGATTGCATTTTTATTTCAATACTCTTTTGGGAATTTGGAATAAAACTAATGTTTATATATATCGTTGGTGACCTATTTTCTTCCATGATCTATATATATATAGCATTGCCCACTGGGAAAGTCATCCTTGTTAGTGCGCATGACAGAACCCAATGATAATCTTCCCAGCCTGACAGAGCACCATGATAATCTTCCCAGCCTGACAGAGCACCGATCTTAGTTAACGTGGCCTTTGGTAATAATGCCAACCATTAATAAGGTACTTGACTTTCGATCAATTGCAAGCAAAGTGAACACTCAATTGCAACAGCGTTAAAGTCCGATATATGATAGCCATCGAGGCATGATACATTTAGATGTCTTCCTCTTCTGATATATCCGTGAAGCCATCACATTGAGCGAATTTACCTATATGATGGTGTATAATAATTGCGTCTTGTCTTATAAATCCGCATACTGTATACCCAAAATATTGAAGTGATGTTATATTGATTTCAACATATGTTATTGGCATAAATTCAATGGGATCTAACTAAAGTAAAACACTTATCGGCAGGGGTTAATACTAACACTAGTCCTGTAGCCAAAGCCAAAATGCCCAATGCTAAAGGTATCCTAAGGACTAGTA
>JAULBP010078456.1:0-12512 GCA_032355345.1 Lepetodrilus pustulosus | reverse complement strand
TCAAAGAATTGCGTACTCATATATTTAAATTGGGTATTGATACGCAAAGCATAAATTTTAATTGGGTTTTTGGACATATTAATTGGGTATTTTACGCAAATACGCAGCTTATCTAGAGCTCTGGCTATAAGCTATCTTAATCAGCCCCTAATTCACACAATTCTTAAAAACGGACAGACTGCAAAATTTGCTCTGATTAAATAAAACTGACATGGCAAAAGAACTGCTAGGGTGGGTTTGGTGGGGTGGTGGGGAGGTCTTACTTGTAGAGGGCAGAGAGGTCCGCGCAGAGCCACTTGTAGCAGACGAGGCAGTCGTTGAAGCCGTCGTTGAAATGCTGGTGAGGGACGTAGTGGAAGTCGTTGTCGGGAGGCTGGCAGCAGTTGTTGATGTTGTGTGGTCGAACTGAAGCAGCAAAGGTTATGCATCGCTACAAATATTCACGACCTCATTGCAATACACTTCACATAGTCCCTGGAGAAAACATGCTCACCTGATTGAAGAGGTAGTAGGACACTACCTTTCAAAGTGTTGATCCAATAAATAGGGGTAGAGGGAAGAAACGCTTGAAACAATAATGTACAATACACATACTTACATTACAGATACTTACTACATCCTGAGTGAATTAACTAAATCTTTCGAAGTATCCATGTTGACATTACCGAATATATTCAAATGCACCAGAATACACTAACACACATCTTCAAATCGAGTCGACATTCACGCTCCCCATGCATATACTGTGTAAAAAGCACACCGGACGTCGAACAACATGGACCTATAACCGCCACGTCATAATTTTTAAAACGCAGTTCGAAAACTACTATCCACATTCGACAACAGCAGACACTTGGAGCACATGTACGGGTGGTAATCCTCCGAGGCATAAATTGCACACCGTCGATCATTCACCCACATTGGGGTAGGAGGGGGGTGGAAGGGGGGGTCACATCAGCACATCAACTACAACAACAGCCTTTTTTATTTTTTTTCAGCTTACCTGTGAGGCCTGATTTGGGTCAGTCAGTGAATCCTTAATGGACATATTGGACAGACTGTCCCCTAGTTTGTTTGCAGTGAGCGGCGAAGTCTGCAAGTTAGACTGATGTCCAGATGAAGAGTATGATTTGGAGCTGTAGCCAGACACTGAGGATGGCTGAGTCTGTGACGGGGGAGAGGACAGGCTGGATGCCTGGTTCTGATAACTGTTACTGGAGTTAGTGCTCGCCTGCCGGGCCGAGGTCGGCTGTGAGTCTCTCAATTGGTATGCAGAACCAGTCTGTTGTGCCTGATATGAACTTGTCTGTGTGGATGTGGGATACAAGGAGGAGTTCTGATTGGCTTGGCTGGATGTATAGTTCGGCTGACTTTGGAATGATGCTGCACCAGACGGATAGCTCGGGTACTGGCTGGAGCCAGTTTGGAACTGGTTTGATCCAGTACTGTATTGGTTCTGTCCAGATTGATACTGATTCTGACTAGCCTGGAACTGTGTCTGATAGGAGCTCCCCTGAGAATTGGTTGTGTGAGTGTACGCTTGTGAAGACGACAGTCCAGAGGTCTTATGTCCTTGGTAGCTTGAGCCTTGGTAGTTTCCAGTCGACTGCACGAATGAACTCAACCCTGAAGAATCTGTTTTCACTGCAGCCATGGAACCTGCAAAGTAACAAACGATATCCAAATATTAATGCTTTCAGGGGTTTTGGCCGATAACATACCTAATAATTTGCACAAACTAGAGGAAATTCGTAATGACGAATGTGAAAGCAAAATGAGTTACAACTATTTAAAGCAATTGTTTTCGCTAACCTTGAGCCAGAGATGCAGTTGTCTGCCCTTGTCTCTGACCTGCCATCAACTGACTGGATTTCAAATCGGATTGTGAAGGAGGAAATGGTATTGGGTCCGGTGGAGTCATCTGAAACATGAAACGATTGTGTTACAGTTGACAGTTAGCATGCTGTGAATACACCGACTAGTTCCAATATGAAATTTGAAAGGATAGATGTTATATTCAAACATCGACCAAACAATTTTGTAAACGTTATATCTATAAACCTTTGAATTCGTCATGCATTCCATCTCAGTAGTATACAGATAACGACAATGTTGACGACAATGTTGACGACTTGATCAAATGAAAAAACATGACAACCAAATGTGCAACAACACAATAGAAGAAAAAGCTAAGAGTATTCATTCTTACAAATGCAATGCTAACATATGTTCAAAAGCAAAGGTCTTGCATATCAACTCCAAAACACGCCCATATGCAAATTTATGCAGATGTGAATGAGGCAAGAGAAGCTGTGCAATGACAGCGAGCGCTGACCTTGGAGGACTGAGTGAGAGACGAGCCGTCCTTTTTGGGCGTGGTGGGACTATAGCCAGTGTTCTGGAACACGCTGGTCCGCGGCGAGTGGTCCAGTCCCCCCATAGACGGCGGCTGCTTCCCCGGCGACGACATGCCAGACATCACAGACTCGGAGGAGTTGCTCACTTGGCCCAGGTGGTTATTCATCGAAACAGCACTGAAAGTCGTACCAATGGGTAGATGCAGGCTTTAAATGGGTAGATTTTACAGGACGAGTCAAGCAGGGCCCAGTTGCTTACACACACACACAAACCACTTTTAGCCAACTATATCTCAAACTCGTAGCAAAAAGTGTTTCATGAAATGCACGTATTTATGACTTACAATCAATTGTTCTGGACATCAGAATTTTCAATTTTACCCCCAAAAACAATTCATTAAATAAAAGTTTCATAACATCATAAAAATTCAATGAAAGGGATTAAATCCCATATTCAAATATGGAGAAAAAAAAACAGAAATTGAAAAACTGCTGAAACATAGATACAGCGATCGAAAGAATTGTTGGTTAGTTTCGATGAAAGAATCTTTCACCCACATTCAACCATATACAAATTCCAAGTTACCTAGAGTGGGTAGTGGTCGTGAAACCACTTGCAGTAACTTGGGGTTCAGAAGACGAGAAACCAAACGGTGAAGAGTCGGTGCCGAAATCAACGCCAAACTGGACGTCCAGCTGAGGCATCACATGCCCTGGCATCTCCACCGCAGAGGCAGGAATCTAGAAAACAAATCATCCGACATTCTCAAAACTGTCCAACACCAGTCAGTGCTAGAAACTAAGAAAATAATATTGCAGATTTTCTAATAACCTCCGGACCCCCTATAAATTTGAACACTGCCAGTAGTGTTGCCTGGGGCAACAACGGATTAGCCATTGTGAAATACCAATAAATTAATTCCCAGTGACAAGCGACACATTAACAGTCCTACTTACTTAAGTGATATGATGAGGAAATACAGGGTTTGACCTGGCTAACAAAAATATAATACTTAATACTATTGCATCATTTTTAACCTACTCCATTTTTAGAGGTCATTTGTTTGAAGAGTCAAGTTTTGTGCTAGATGGTAAACAAAGAATACATTCACCAGTTTTGGTTTTCCTTGATATCAAACTCATCGAAAATGTAAATACATTCCTCCTAAACTGAATTGAGATTTAGAGTAGCTTTAAAGATTCTTTCACTTATATCGCTGCTTGTCAGTTTAGGACAGCATGAAACCTGCAATCTCTGTAATCCTGAATGTTGCAGTAAACCTGCGAGCAACGGTTGGTGCTGACAGACCAAGGATGATGATAACTGCATTGCTTCAGTACAGATATTGCGAAAGGTAGTTTTTGCGATCATTGAAGCAGGGCTCTGGGGACGGAATGTTACCGATATAAGCAACCACACACTATTAAACAATTAAGATTCAAACTACAGCAACATCTGGTCACCTTTGATGGTGGTGGCAGCTTGCTTCTCTGTGGCTTGGAGCGCTGGTGTAGTCCCTGCTGTACGTGGGACATCTGCTGTGCGGACAGCGACTGGGGCGACATTCCGCTCTGCTGCATTGTCTGTGAGTACGAGTTCATCCCGCTGGCGGCAGAATGTGTCGTCGGGAGATTCGAAAGATTTCCTCGGGACGATGACCCAATCTGGAAATTACACACATAATATTGAAGCAATCTATTTATTAAATATTAAACTGGGTTCTAGAGCTGCATTCAAGATTTCCCATCTTTAGCACCGAGTGTTGCTGTAAACTGGCGAGACTATGCTGGCAATGACAAACCAAGAACGACAACTGCTGTGTCACAGTACAAAGTGTACATCATGTAGTAAAGATAACTCTCGAGTCCCCAGGGTAGGTGGAACTTAGGACATTTGCTCCCTGGATTAATCATAAAGCATCTAGTCGCTTTTCATACAAAGACAACAAAACACTAACACCATTGCATCAAGTGTTGTTATAGCATTGCAACTTTGCTCACCCCAATTGTGTTCTTGATAGACTCTGTTGCCTGCTGATTGAACTGTGCAATCAGATTATCATTGGCTTGTTGCTGTTGCTCAGCAGTCTTCAACAGACTGCCCAAATCCAATCTACAAGAAAAGATAATTGAAGAAGTGAGTGAGTGATTATGGAGTTTTAACGTCACTGCAGGAATCCTTTCATTCATTTGCAACGATAATGGAAGAATAACTTAGGTTTAACTCTCTCCCTACTGCAGGCAATCGGAGATGCCCAAAAGAGCTGTTTGTGCATAATCCAGCAGGGAGAGGGTTAAATAAACTCGGACCGTTCTAAGGCTTTTGACAATGAAACATTCCATAAGTATTTAATATGCTCGATTGACTTAATACTTTATCGCTGCTGGAATATCTCGCCCATATGTAATGATTATGCTTCAACAAATTATCAGATATCATATATGTATTCAATGAGAATGATTATGGAGTTTTAACGTCGCTGCGGGAATCTTTCACCCATTTGTGACGAATATGTATTCAACTACGATACATCTAAATTCAAATACTTTGTAGAATGAAATAGGTCTGTACCTCTGCCCTAGGGTGCTTGATTGTCCCATGCCGGGAGCTGGGCCAAGTCCGCCAGCCGAGCCGATAGAACCTGGCTGCCGCAAGCCGCTGGGCTGACCGAGCGAACTTGTCAGAGAGACAGACTGTCCCAAGGAATTTGATTGGCTCATGGAACTGGTGATGTCGTTCAGTGGCTCTTCCTTCACGGTAGAAGCGGTGAACACCTTTGTATCGGCAAGCTGCAAAGTGAGAGACTTTCATTACACAAAAAAAACATGCCAATTTCACCAATATCCGGCAATACTTTCCAACATTATTTCAGCCATTTCGTGTGAAGGCAGTTGGGAGTAAATATCCTGCCAAAAGATATTACCCGGAATGTATGAAGACGGCAATTGTCAACATTGTCTGGTTTTCAGACACTGGCAATCACTAAATCTGTTTGTGTAATGTACTAGCAAATTAACATTGGTGAAACAGATCAATTCATTTCAATGGAGACATAATGACACAAATATTGCACGCAACTTCTGGTTATAAAGAATGTTGCTATGCAATTGAAAACATTAAGAGTGATAGTGACCTAGGACTTCCCAGGGCATGCTTAGGTATTGATAGAAATTAGTTGTTGTGTTCGAAATTACTGCTAGAAACTTAAATAATGATACAAATGTTTACAAAAAAATACATGATTTTCTACTGGCCCTTAGGATACCTTTAGCATTGGGAGAAATGGCCTGGCTAGCGGTAATTTCGAACACTGGATATAGTGAACAACAGAAAATTAATATTAAATACAGTGTCCCCTTGATATAAGGCTGTATTTGGGGTCCATGCCTTATAGTACCAGCCTTATATAATAGTGCAGGTAAATAACAAAAAATCAAAATTGAGTCCACATCTGACCCAGCCTTATATCTGAATTCGCTCTGTATCGAACAGCCTTATATCGAGGGGACACTGTATTTACAAAATCTACATAGGGTCTACACCATGAATATACTGTTTACAAAAGTCCTGCATCATGAGTATCTACATGGTCCTTTATCATGAATGTATTAGATACAATCGTGAAAATATTAGACATCTACTGTATTTCCCTGTGTATTAAAAACATGTTTCTTACCCAAGAAACTGACATCCCATACGGTGGTGCGTACTATTCAAGGGGACAACATTCTAAACTTGACCGAAACCATTTTGAACCTCAGATCGCCAATACAAACTGACAAATATTCATGAATGCATTCGCCTATTAGATTAACCCTCTCCCTGCTGAAGGCAATCACAGATCCCCAAAAGAGCAGTGCCTGTGCCTAATCCAGCAGGGATTCAATGAATTCAATGATGAACGGTTGGACTCCAGAAAGGGGTGCGTCTTACACATTGAAATTAAGTATTTTCCCAGATTTATTTCCTTCACAAAAGGGTGCACATTATACATAGAAGCGTATAATACACAGGGAAATACGGTATGTCCTAAATCAAGAATAGCTATGTTTACAAGGTCTGAAATCCTGAATCTCTACATTCCTCCATCATGAATGTGGACAGCATTCTGTAAAGTTCTAATTATTTAAATATTTCAATAGCTTTATATGAGATACCAATCATGAACATTTGTAATGTCTCTGTTTGCCTTTCGCCCTACCAGTCTGTCTTGTTCAGCCTTGGATATCTTCACCGTCTCAGCCTTTTTGTCTGCTTTGTCTGCAAGGACAATCATAATGAGTAAACATGACCGAAATAAAGAGAGAGCGACAGAAGACTACACTTCTCAGTGCTAGGGAAGTACGTCGGGGCGCAGTGTTCTGGAAGTATTTCAATGAATTCATGTCAAATCTGTTGATGGTGGGAGGAAAAGCTGCTACAGGATGACCCACTACCGAGGAGAAGGACATGTGAAATAACATGACATGATGCAATATGGTATGACATGGTGATATTTCAGCAGATAAATGGAAGTCAGACTTACACTGCCTGTTGAGTTGAGCTTGCATCTTCCGTCGCAGTCGTTCCTGTGGGGTGAGCTTCAACTGAAAAGTTAACATGAATGTTCCAAAAATACAGCCAGATTAGCTAGAATCACTGTCACAATCACAGATAGATCTATCATCCTGGAACCATGGGCTGCACTACCCTGGTAACTCAAAATCCGTGGATCTAAGGAAGATTCCCATCTCTGGACATCACAAACAACCTGTCTTGTTAGAAACATTACAAGCAAATCCTAAAAATCAAGAATCCAACATTAATAATGATAATGTTTTCTATCAGTGGTGTAGTGAGAAGTGATGTGCAGGGCGCGTGGTACAGCCCTGAGTTGGGCTGCAGGCACGGACCTTGTGGTATAACACTAGCAATACCACGGTCTATATACGGTTGTCAACTGGTCATTTCTCTTTGTTCAATGTCCAACTGTATTGATCAGCAGAACTAGGAATAAACAATCTCGAGTAACTTCCGTCAGCAATGATGCAGCATTCCTGGAGTAGGATTGAACTTGTAACCTTTGGTTACAAAGTTTGTTGACTTACCACTTCACTAACACATTGTGTGAAATAATATGACATGGTACAATATGGCAATTTTTACAAAAATTCTGTTTTTTAAATACATGGGTAAATCAATCAAAACATAAAATGTCTGATTAGCAGCATCTCATTGTTAAGTGGGAAGGAGTGTACAGACAAAGAAGCTACTTCAACATTAAAGCAATAAAAACATAAACACAAGTTGCCCGACTAGCAGCATCACATTCTGGGAAGGAGTGCTGAACTACATTGACTGCATAACACTAAAAAAACCTCCATTATTGGTTCAATACACTGGTTCCATTCCGCTGAATATCACATTTTGACGAAACCATATGATACGACATCCAAGATTGTGCAGAGAGAATGAAATAGATTTCTTAAAGGGAACACACATGATACAACTGGGCAGATGCCATACCAACATTACAAGTTTAAAAACAGGCATGGCAACAGACAAATATGACTTCAGCAGAAAAGAAATCTAGGACTTAGGGTGCGATTCATGAAAGGGGTGTATATTTACGCCGGACGTAAATGACGTAATACAATCAATGTAAATGGCGTAATACAAACAAATCCATGTCATTTACTTCCGATGTAAATATACACCCCTTTCGAGAAACGCACCCCTGGAGGCCATCCAGGGCAAATAAATCGACCCCATGACAAATAAATTAGCAGAATTACGCAGAAAATGACCATGCCTGTAAAAATAAACTGCGGACCCTTCCATGCTACCAGTTTCTTTCAAATCACATCAAACTACAAAGGGATCATCAAATAAAAAAGGAAATACTTCTGTGCTAGTACATTTGAGCATAAATAATTCTTACATAACTGCTTTCTAATGGAGGAAAGTAAAATACGAGAATATATCAATCAATGGGACAGACAAGGGATGGGGCTTAGAGAGGAATCGGCAGGTCAAAAGGTTCTTACTGACTTGGTTTAACGCAGCACTCTTACTCAATACCACCGGCTTAGTTGGTCTGAAACAAAAACAATTACAAAAATATAAACAATTACACCACAGGCATTGATAAAAAAAAAGTCAAAAGAAATATATAAAATTACGCCCACAGGCATGTAAAGTTAAGGGTAAAGTTAAGTGTAAAGTTAAGGGTTTAAAAAAAGTTATCACAGATTTGTCATAATATGTGACAAAACCGCCCCGAGACTGGTACAATAGAAAGTAGAAATCACCTCTTAGGGGTTTGTCTGGTTCCATTGTTATGTTCGTCCACGTCGCTGTCACTTGAAGAGAGACTCTTCCTTCGATACCGCTTGACGGGCTGAGAACTCGTTGACGATGGAGCAGGTGACCTTGACCTCGACTTGGATCTGAAAGGTCAGTATGACATTGATTGAAACTTTGATAATGAATATGCAGTTATATGTGACAGCTCCTGTTATGTTACCGACTGTATTAACATTACAATACAACTACTCAATTAGAATGTCCTGTATTGCAGAAATGGATGTTTTTGCGGTATACAACTTTAAAGTGTTAAAGGGAGGCAATATTTCGCTATGACCTACTGTGATCTGCTCTTTGAGTTTGATCTGGAACTTGACCTTGAGCTAGAACTGGTTCTAGAGCTCGATCGCGAACTCCTTGACATGGAAGACCTTGAACTTGAATGCGACCTCCTTCTGGATGACCGTGACCTCGACCTTGTCCTCTGACGAAACCTGTCACCATAAGATCTCCGTCTACTGTCCATGTATCGTCGTGGCGACATTCTGGAAAAGGGTCTGCGATCTCTAGAGGATGGCCTACGATCTCGTGATGAAGGTCTACGATCTCTGGACAAAGGTCTACAATCTCTGGATGACCTACGATCTCTTGATGGCCTACGATCTCTTGACAAAGGTCTACGATCTCTCGATGAAGGTCGGCGATCTCTGGATAATCGTCGGTCCCTTGACCTCGACAGGGGTCTTCGGTCTCTGGAAGATCTCCGGTCTCGTGACCATCTCTCTCTTGAATACCTCAACCTCGAAGGTGGGGAGCGTGAAGAGGAATGGCGTCTCCTCGAACTGTTGTTCCTTGACCTTGATCGAGAACGTGACCTCGATCTTGTTTTCCGCACAGTTGACTTTTTACTGCAAAGACGGGTGAGAAACAAAGAATAAACAACAGAGGTTACGAAAGAAAGGAGATAGATTATTAGTTTGACTGTGGTAAAGGCCATGGTCTATCTTGTGGACCGACCAAAATTCAGCCTTGCTCAATTCTACGTTCTATCAAAAACACGTTAATACTTCGACAAAGTCCAAATTGGAGCCTTGTTTACTTATATCAAAAACACATTAATACTTTGATAGTCGAAGACCAAAATGGAGCCTTGTTTACTTATATCAAAAACACATTACGTTGACAGTCGAAGAACCTTTAATAGAAGCATGGCCATGCTGACAAACAACACACGATAACATGACCAAGCTTCACATCGTGCATATTAATAATAGTTTGCTCAGGATATATATATATTTTTGCATTTATTTTTAAAAAAATATATGAAAAACCATGAAAAAGACATTGTAAAGTTATTGGGGTCAAAGAATAGCAACAACACGGACACATTTCAAACTCGGGTTTCAAACAGATGTCATGTACTGGGCAACAGGAGATACCTTTGGACCATCATCTCCCAACATCCGCTGTGGGAGGTGATCTTATAACAGTTTTTGTTTTCTTACAGTCTTGAGAGAATCACGATCACGATTTCATGGTTGGGCGACAAATCTACAAGCACAGTCTTATAAAAATGCCCGCCATTTTTTCGGCAAGTGTGTGTTGGTCAGAATAAGCAATAAAGGAGAACACCGACCAGGGTTGTCTGTGCGAGTCAGATTTGTCACTAGGTGGCGCAGATGTCTCCATTCCCGGCGGGAGTGACGGCCCTTGGACCACATTCTTCCCCTCGTGATCGCTCTCGTCGCCGAAGCTGGTGATGAACATCACTTTGCCGACGTTCTCCGGTGATCTTGACCGCGACCTTGAAGATGACGACGATCTGAAACACGGCAGAATAAAATGCTAGAGTGTGCCTCCATAAACTGCAGAACATGGTGAACAAGAAACAATGCTCACGTGGCTATATCATGAATGAATTAGTGCTTTACGTTGCAGTCGGGATATTTCACCCATATGCAACGAGTACCTCTTTACAAGGTACAGCATCATTGTCAGATTAAATTAATTTTATTCACAATAGAAAAGGATTGGGTACAAGCCATACCAATGTAGGAAAAGCCGGCTCCTGAAATATTTACATCCTATATCTTTCCATAACATAATGTGACATAACAGCAGATGAGAGAATAGTATCGTGTAGCATCATTGTTCAATGTATCCTAGTGGGAGTCTTAATATTTGGTACTCGATGCCAGGTATTATGATATGTTTCTTCCTATCGCCAAAATAGTTTGCGGTAAAAATACTTACTTCTTGTAGTCTTCGTATTTGGGACTGTCTCTTGCTGCGTAGCTGAAACAAAGTCAAACTACATGATGATTTCAATTTAGTAAGTGGAATAAAAATACCTTGTTTTCTAAATTAATGAGATGGATGAATAAATAAATATAAAATATAATGTTTCAATTTTCCGCTGTGCTGTGTATACAGTAACCATGGCAATGGTGTTCATCATGGAAATGAGAACCTTACCTTGGCGGACTAACTCTACGACCTTGAAGACGTTTATCCTTGAACGCCCGTCTTTCTCTGCGCGACTTCCTACCCTGTAACGATAGACAACAATCCCATTGAATTTATTTATTTTATTTTGTTTTAAAGTGGCGTTTTAGAGCTGCTTTCAAGATTCTTTCACTAATATCACGAGAATCTATGGAAATAAAATGAGTGGTCTCCTGATGTACGTACAGCAAACTGTGCTTTCTCCTCTTCTAGCTGCTTGGCAAGTCTTAGGGCTTCCAACTCTTCCTTGTCTTTGGTCAGTAACCTGCAACAATTTACCCAGATTGATTGAATTAATGCTTTACATAGCAGCAGGAATATTCTACTTATATGCGACGATGAATCAATCAGAAGAAATCTGAGTGAGCATTTTAGATATTATATTATTTAGAGTCATAGCGGAATCATCCCAGTCAAAAGTGAGAATGCACAAATACAGGATATTCAAGTGTATGGAAGGTAAGTGGGTGTTTACGGAACTTAATGTCGATGAGGGAATCTATACACACTAGACACACTATACCTGATGAAGTCGTCTTGCTTCATGCCATACATCTCTGCACACTGGTTGATCAGAATCATCTGCTCCGTCGTCAGTTCATCCACATCCAGTGTGACATCTGAAAGTACATCAACATACACTCTCACTTCAGTGCCACTCACAGAACTGTGTCCCATTCCGCAGAATAGGTTCTGAGATTACAGTGTTGGTTTTGTTCTTTTTTACAAAACTGTCAGTCCAAAGAACTCCCAACACTGTACTGAAAGGAAATACCGTCTCCATGTACAGTGACATCCAAGGGAGATCATCCATCACACTTTTCATCACCTGGATCTCATCTCACCTAGATCAGCAGTCTCCACGTCGGTATCGCTGCTCTCATCGCTTTCCTCGTTCTCCTCTCCGTCATCGTCCTTCCCCGCGCCAGTGCTGTCCTCGTACGTGTAAGCGATGGCCGCCCTCGAGTCTGCAAGACTGCAGCAAAATATCATAAAAATAAAATAAAAATGTAAACATTGATCTGGAGACAATTGGGAAAGTGTCTTTGGATAGCATCTCTATGCCGAAAAACATCTGAAGTCACAGCATGTATACTACCGGTAATCATAGTTATTTTCATCTTGAGATAAATACATTATCTTTCATATTTACTACCACCTCCTTTGAATTGGGATAATATATCCACTTTCAAGATTTATATCACTCGTATCACAGATTGTCGGTTTAGCGCAGGAGGAAACCCGCTGAATGTTGTAGTAATCCTGCGAGCACTGGCTGTTACGGAGAACTAGGATGATAACTGCACTTCCACGGTACAGACAGTACATCCTACCACGATCACATCAGAAATGTAACTTTCGTG
>JAULBP010078350.1:0-12512 GCA_032355345.1 Lepetodrilus pustulosus | reverse complement strand
GAGAAATAACATAGTTGGGATAAGACGACTATAGGGGGCAGCTGCCACCCCTGCCCCATGGCTAGCTACGGCCCTGCAATCAGTTGCCAATATATGACAAAGTTTAGAACAACTATAAGCCTATACAAGGATACACATACGCCACCTATTCTCAACGTTCGCCACTGTTATAATACTAAATTAATTATAATATTATAATGGAAATGAGCAGTGTACGTTACAAGCACAGTATAGGACGTCATCAGAGTTTGAGTGGGCCAACTGCTGATTGAAGCAAGAAAGAACGTGGTGTCAGATATGTCGACTAAATACGCCGGTGATGACTACGTCTTGGATATGCGTGTGTAAAGGGCACGTGTGTTGCCCCTCCCCAGTTAGCACACCAGAATGTGTCGAGTTTAGTAGTAGTATACACATACTACACACGAAGACGTCACAGCTCCTATTTAGCTCAATTTATGGAGTATTTCATTTTAAGTCAAGTAAAATCTCAATATCATAAAAGCTGTTTGTGCTTCGAGCGACGACTGGAACTTTCAAATCTATCCACATACAATGGGGATCTTAACATCTTCTGAATTAATAGACAAGAGCCCAATGCGGTTTTAGCAAACGACAATTTTAGGCTAAAGTTGTATTCTGCACATGGGCGAAGGCACAAGCAGACTATAGTATCAGCAAATCGTAGCCCGTGCCGTGCGCGCCTCAAACACTACATTGTCAGCAGTGCGCAAGACTCGTCTGCTCATGTTGCATTCCACGCGCGATTTACATGTTGAAGAAATGTTGCCACCGAGCAGATACGATCCAAAAATAAATGACGGCCTCTAGCCTGTCGAGTGTGTTTACTTGAAGAGGCTTTAACAAGAACATGACTAATAAGAACTTCGCAACTGGCTCGAATGGTCCACTAAATGGTCGCTGTTTATCTGCAGGCATTAAAACATACACCTTCATCACTGGCTAATCGTGTAAGGGAGATAACTCTCGTGCGACACTTTCATACTCCGTGATTAACCGGCAAATGAATTCGGAAGTGCTCGTGTTCTATTGGAGCACGACCAGATGAAAGAAGCAATGTTGGCAAGATACTGCGAATGATTATCGGTATGGGCATTGTAAGGGGTTACTATTTAAAGATGACATCGATATTAGCCTAGTATGTTGGGTAATCAACAGGGCCTGTATTTTCGAAACTTCGTAAGTCCTAAGAAGTTCGTATGTATTAAGAATTTGGTAAACTGGTTTTCTTCTTATGCTAATTAGTGAAGAGATGTTTTCTCACTAAGAAGCTCGCAAGTTAAGAAGTTTCGAGAATATGGGCCCTGGTTAGTAGTATATACTATGATACAAAAATATATAAAAACACACTTTAAAATACATTTTTGTTAGAAAGCAATATGTACAATATTGTATCATGTAATGTTTCATATTAAAACTGAATGTCCTCTATTGCATTGATATAGCGTATCATGGACAGGCAGCGAACTTTGCGGGTTTAGTAGCGGGAGGCGTGTCATCGTGTGTCGACTTAGATTGGTACCGTTCACGACAGAAAAAAGTTCTTTTCTCTCTCTCTCTCTCTCTCTCTCTCTCTCTCTCTCTCTCTCTCTCTCTCTCTCTCTCTCTCTCTCTCTCTCTCTCTCCACTTATACATCGCTGACACATTTACTGAGATGAGATTGTCAGTAAGAAGCACAGCCCAGATAGTAGTAACTAGTTTCGCGTCAGTTTGTCAAATAGAATCATAGTCGTGCAAGTTGTTGGCACAGCCACTAAATAGTGTATGACAAAATAAGCGTCCCATATTGGCAAGATACAGTCTCGCTGAGCTAATTTAGACCTCCGTGACTGGTTCTCTGTCTGAGAGACGATGCAATGATAACGCCCACACGTGAAGAACTATCCTAAACGAACGTGTGGTATTAGACCAGTTTATTATACGAGTTGCGCATCTTACTGTCTAGGATCCGTCCCATTGATGTTTGTAGAGAAACACTAGACTTAGTTCTGCTGCATTCCTACCCAATAGTGCGCATAAACATACGTATCTGTTCAGAAGATGCATGAGCGGCTTGCGAGTGAGTGACGTTATGTTGACCTATAAGAATTAGCATATCAAGTATTAATGTTGCGTTCATTAGAAGTCGTGAATATCATATATTCCAATTCACAAGTTGTGAATAGCGCTATTGGCGAAATAACCCGTGGAAACAACTTGTGGACCACATGCAAAGTTAAACCGAATCTCAAATAAATATCCCAGTAGGTTTGTTTGTAAGAAATAGTATGTAGGCTACTTTCTTTATATGATCACGTGAGTGAGATGGCATTGCAATGGCAGCCACCCGAGTCTCTGGAAGATAAAGACCAGGTTATGCCCGAGTCTCTGGAAGATAAAGGCCGGGTTATGCTTGAATCTCTGGAAGATAAAGGCCGGGTTACGCTCGAGTCTCTGGAAGATAGAGACCGGGTTACGCTCGAATCTCTGGAAGATAAAGGCCTGGATACGCTCGAGTCTCTGGAAGATAAAGGCCAGGTTACGCCCGAGTCTCTGGACGATAAAGGCCGGGTTACACCGAGCACAATAACGACAACAATAACGAGATTTGTTAAAACGAAATTCGGACGTTTATTTCGTTAACGTTATCGGGGTTCAGTGTGAAGGCAGCTTCACCGAGACTAAATACTAGCTGGCAGAGTTGACGTATTAGTATGTGTATGTAAACCTACATATCGTGAAGAATATGGCTACTGAATGAAATTACTCAATGATCAGAAGACATCCTGGCAGAGTTGTTACCCAGTTAGCATGGAGAACACCCACGAAGTCAAAATGCAGTTTTTCTTTTCAAATATTTGTATACTGTCGTCTCTCCTTGGTTGTAATGCTGTGTGTTTCAAGACGTTTAGCCGTGCATGTGTTACATAACTGAACACCATCCAGCAGACTTCAGAACAGAGTGTTTCTCAGATAGTCTGCATGGTTGTCGCGTGGGTATTTTTGCGTGTGTTTTCAATTATTCTTTCTGGTGACGTATGATCAATGGCGATGCACGCCAAGCTTTCAATGATAAGCCTCTAAGCTCGAGATACACGTGAGTGGTTAGACAGTCCTCCGTGTGATAACGCTGCGGATACAACAGATGCCTCTCAGTCAAACAGGTATGAAATTACGTATCAACCTCCGATAGATAGCAAACAATTCCACACTGCCACCACAGAGCGCTGCAAACCACCACATCCAACACGTTTCCCGAAGTCACCGAGCAGAAAAACAAGCAGAATTCCTCATTTCTTATCCCAGACAAGTTGTTAGGAATACCCGTTTACTGAAGATGTACGATCAGACAAGAACATGTTCTGGACATCAGACAAATAGCAGACATCTCTCGGCTTCAGACACGATCAAATGCCCTCTTAAATATTCCTTAACGGTAATCATATTGTGAGAAGTATTCCCCCTACCGACAAGATAACTACTGGAGCGACGTTTCAATTCCATGACGTTTGAAGTTGTTGACATGAAGGTAGTGTACATCACAGGACGTGACAGTCTGTAGCAATCATATCTGGACGAGAACGAGAGCGCGTGCCATAGAGGTATTGTCTCTTTAAAAGATGCTCTTAAACAAAGATGGATCAAATCGTTGATGACCAGTAATAGTACCTCCAGGACAAGCGATATGTCAGTGGTCGAAAGCAAGGTTTGGACGAGGGTCAAAGGTTAAAGGACAGCGGTAAAACAGGATACAACCAATATGATTTTGACTGAAGACGTCTCGCTGAACATGTAAGAGGTGTTCGTTCACACGGTATGCGACATCCTTTCCAGAAATGCATGCTTAATCTTCATGTAATTCATCATGATCGGTCTCGGATTGTACATGTGTCCCCCATGCGTTATATTCTGTGTCAGTTTCTCTTCTATGCTCAAAGAAAACCGCGCTTTCAGACAATCTGAATTACCACGTTAATAAAAATAATAAATCTTATTGTATTTTTCTCGGCATAGAACGTATGCTTGATTTGTGGTGTAAACAACATTAACATTAATTTTTGCTTTACATTACTTTAGAATGCGATGTAATTTGCGAAGTGTATGTTTGACAACAGTGCTATGACCATGTTGCTTATTCAAGTAAATTTTTAGTATTCCAGGCATGGTTCTTTCCATCATTAGCCGATACAATCACAGGATAAGGGGACTACTAGTATAGAACATGGTAGTTAAGACAGTGGTACCGGAAGTAACAAATAAGTGAAGACATCTGAGAGGAGCTTTTGCACATGTACTGACCTAATTAGTATTTTAGTAGGTCAAATTTTCGTCAACAAAATAAAACCAAAACATCATTTACTGCCTTGCGTCGACTTCCTTCTTCTCTCCATCCATCCCTCTATCTTACTCTCACTCTCTTCATCTATCCCTCTATCTCACTCTCCTCTCTATATACGGACTCTTCCATTTCTGAATAGCTTAGCGTGATTTAGCAATAGGGCACATGTAACTTATTGCACTCATGAACCGAAGTTTATGGGCGTCGTTCGCCATCGAGTCAAGTCATTACACCTCCTCTTTGGTGCGTTCTATAAACGGTGAAGATCAATCCGGATCGCTTTGACGTGATTTTTAATAGCCGTCATCTCTAGGATATACAACAAACCGGTTTCAGTTTCTGCAAACCGGATCGGCGAAAATGATGGCGTATATCTGTGAAATATATGTCTTTGGTATTCAATTTGTCATTTATGTGGGATATGGAAGCAGTGATGTAGAAAGTCACCTGTATTAATATTAACGTTCCAGACAGGCAGCCAGACAGACAGACAGACTGACAAACAGACAGACAGACAGACTGACAGACAGACACACTGAATCAGGGCCGTAGCTAACTATTTTAGCATAGGGGGGCAGTTGAATGAAATTACAAAGTGATATCGTGATTTATGAGAAATAACAAAGTTGGGATAAGACGACGGCCCTGTAGACCAGCTACCATGAACAGATCAGACATCTGCGGCAACACCGAGTCCTGGGCAAGACATTAAAAACTTAAGATAAGTGACGTTATTGTCCATACTGTATTTTGTAAACAAACAACATCCTATTCAAATCATTTTCAATGACACTTCATTCTGCACAGATACATCACACTTTCAATAGAACATAGATAATGTTCCATTCAATAAGAAAATACAACAAGGACTCTCTGGAATCTAGTAGTCACTCCAGTCGTCTTACCCAACTACTAGAATGTAAAATTATTTCTCTTATAAACCTAAATTTTCATAGAATTGCCCCTTATGCTAAAATAGCTAGCAACGACCCTGAACTTCCAATCTAGAGAAAACATACTTATATAATATAGTACTCATTAATATCTACATGAATACAGTGGGAAGGAATGGTTTATTTATCATGTAGTCATTACTGCACCATCTATCAGCTCTCTATAGATGTACATCCAAGTGTACCTGTGCTACTTAGCCTAGTCAAATCCCCAAACAAATAAAATCATAATATAAATCTATTTATATTCTTTAAAAACGTGCATGTTGTCAAAAGACTCAACATGTTTGGTTTGTTATTTATTTTATAAATTAACAGAAGATGTGAATTTGCTTTAATGTCTTTAGTGCCGCCAACATTCCATATTTTTGTTTTTTTTACTAGAAAAGAAAAACAATACTTGTTCTCGGATTCACAATCTTCAGGCTGTTGCCTTTAATATGCCTAATGTAGCGCTAGGGGATTTGTCGCTATATTAATGTGTACATTATACTTAAAGCTGAATCCGGCAAGTAAGCATCTAGTAATAGACAACATGCTAGTAGGTAATAGATAACCCTGCTCGCTTGTAAGCATTATTCTTTAGAGTAGGCCTTACTTCACGTGTTGCTTTAGGTAGATCTGAAATATTTCGCGCCTAGATGAAACAGTACCTACTGAAGCGTGCCACATCACTACTTCCCCTAATACGCTGAGGGGCAGAACACATGCGAATGCCATTCAACTTTCCTTTTCCATTTATAGTAATTTTATCCCAAGTCCCAAACCTTAACGGTTCAACAATCCCCATCTCTATTTAGGCATGCGCCGTACATGCTTAGCCTCGAAGTGAACACAATCAACAGGTGCAGAGCGCGTGCCATCTGTTCTAGCAGACGACACATGTCCTTTCGAGTTCGGTTGCCAGATGACGGGGAAAGGCACGCTCGTTAGGCGCAGACGAAATCGGACCTGTTCAGAGAATGTTTATGAAGCTTGCAATAGCTGAGATTGACAATATAACGTCTTGGCGGCCATATGCGTAGGTTTTGATTTGTTCTTCGACCGTCCTATGTTATACCCATTGTTGTGGTCATTGTGTTCTTCAAGTAAATTTCAAGAGTTTTGTTGCATCACCGGATGAATCAGTGCATTGTCATAGAAAGTATTCACCTGTCGCAGATCGGATTGAGACAGAATGCAGGTAACATAAGCACGATCCGTGGATTACGGCTTTGAGCGAGGATGAACTGATAAGTCTAAACAAGTAAAACGTGAAGCGTGAAGGTAACACTGAGTGAGCAAACTTCCAACGACATCTTCAGTCATGACGAAACTGTGCGGCAAACACAAGACGTATTTTCCATTAAAGGTAAGATTTTGTTATAGTGTTGTACCAAATAACTATATCTACATCAGAAAGCTAATATAATTTGGCATATTGTCCATCCAGTAATGTATCAATTAGTTGATGCATTTATGATTGATTAGCACTACGACATTACTGACACACCATAACACATTATTAATATATATCCATAATACGCATCCACTATTTTCTTCTTTTGCACATGCATGCACCTCACATATTATTTTTACATTAATAATTTATTAATACGCACACGGTAATTAGAGAGTATAGATTTCTACAATCTGTACAGTATCCATCCTATACTGATTGACTTTGATGACAGACTTATTCAATGGACGTACAGGTATTCCATCCAATGACTTATCATAAACATTTTTTTATGGTAAGTAATTCCAAGACTTGCATTTTACAAAGAAGTAACAACTGAATTATATATGTATTCAAGCGTATACCGGTACCCATCATGGAAATATTGTATCAGCAGGTTATATGTTATACCGGTATATAGCGTATTTTGTTATGGCATATTTTGTCATCCCACCTCTATAACAGAACTATGTTGCTTGATTTGTTCAATTACAACTACGTTAAAGAGTGGAAAATACCAGCTTTTAAGATCGGCTTTTTCCACCCCAGTGAGCCTATGCCACAACAACATTACACTTTGAATGATATCCACATCTATGTCAGCTGCAATCACAATCTCATTTAATAGGATAAGTGCTTGCTTGCTATTTTAAAAATCTTTATTACCGTGTATGACAGTATGGTGACCGGGCATTGACTCGGAAAATAGTACATTCCGTATTCAATTTCTTCTACCATATTTATATATGGTAGAAGAAATTGAATACGGAATGTACTATTTTGAGCTCATGATACCTTACAATGCCTCTTTGGTTAATCTATCGACAATTTAGTGGAGTTTGATCCGTGACAGAAGAGAATTAAACAGCAGTCCTTGATTTTTCTGTATATCGATATACACAGGTGATAGAAAACATATATGTTTAATTATGGAATGATAACGTGTTTTTTAAATTATTTATTTGTAATTTTTTATTTTTTAAATTGGGGCATCTCTCTAATAATATGCGATCAGTTATGTGAATGTGCTTTAATAGTCGTATGATTATATATCGTACGTCAGCTACTAATCGTGTACAGATGTAGAAAATTCTAATAATGTGCAATTAAGAAAATAATGTACCTGTTAACGTGCGATATTGTTATCGGATTCTTTATTAAGAGATGCATATTGGTAACTATTACTCGTCGCACGGTCGCATTTTTCAGCTTCAGTCTTGTGTTGGAAATGCCATGAAATATTAACAAGATGCATTTAGCCGAGGTGGAATTATGAGCGAGTTCGAGGTTAACTCATTATGAGGTAGGCCTGATACGGTGGTGTGCTCCGAGTGGCTTGCATACAAACATATGGTTATCTTTATATACACTTTGATTGAGATTATGGCTTGCATACCCTATTGTGACTATTGGAAAGAAGACTTCCATAGTACATAGCGTCAGTTTAATGTCAGGTAAATGTACTTGACGATCTCGTGTGCCTGAGTAGAGCTCAATAGATGGTGGGCAGATATCGTAAGATGTTTCCTGTGTATTAGTTACACAAGAGATGAATGGGGAAGGATGTTAATAAAGGAAAGGAATCTAACATTTCGGGAAGAATAATAAAGTTGAACTTGGAAGAAGGATGAATGCACTTTGTATTAAAAATACTCCCGCGCATTTCAAGAGATTTTTAACAGCGCTTTCATTCTTTAATTGGATGCGGATTATTATTACATGGTTTCAGAATCACAGAAGATGCATATGTTATTTTCGTGTATGTCACTATTTCTGTAGGAAGTTATCAAATGTAATATATTTTGTAGGTGACTAACCAAATAACTTGATCATTGATTGTATTGTTGCCTATAGTATTCTTTTTTGGAAAGCCTGCCATGTTCTTTGTGTACCTACATACTGTATAATAATCACACGGTTATGGTATGTAAACTATTCAAAATATGTATTTTTGAACCGATAATAATCTGAAACCATGTTTTCATTACACTGAGTAAGCCATCGTTATGACGCATGCAATAATGTGTGTGAGAGCATATTTGAAACAGCGATCCTTTAATTTAATATACTTCTTAGCTAATGGCCACAGTGTAGAAAATATATATAAGGTTATCCTCAATTGCTATTAAATCGCTCGATTCTCGAGATGGATTGGTTGCTACAATCATCATCAAGTGTACGAATCGTTATCCATGACATTTAGAAAGATTTTTGAGAAACATATAGGCTAAGCTACTGAAAACAAGGAAGTTTGAAATTACATTTGCAGTTTACTTTTTTTATGTAAATATCACCGATAACAGCTCAATGAAGATTGTTCCCCCTTAAAACAGCGTAGAAGTAAATACCCAGCTAAACGTGAGAGAACGTGGCGTCTAGGGAGCCATATACTGCGTCCAGTCAACAACGTCGGTGTTCCCAACGTCATGGATTGCGTCCGCAATTAGTTGACACACGTGACACACGGCCAGTGTCACCTTGGCATTGGCACAATGGAGCTGCTGACAGGCTGGTCACAGTTTTACTCTAAGCAGAAAACAAACTGACTGAGAAATGACAAACTCTCATTCATGTACTTGCTCCGTTTTCTTTATTTGTCTTTAATGCGGTTTTGAGCCACACATATTTGTTGTATTTGAGTAAGACGTTTGAATGCCTTTTTGACATGGTTAAAGAGCAGTCACTCGATCGGTTAATCTCGGAATTCCGTAAAATATTTTCAATTAGATCCGTAAACCTCAGAAAGTGCATTATACAAGTGTTCCTATAATATCTCTCATCGTTTCTTTGATTTACGCACTTTTCTAAAAATAATGTTAATTGTTAATATTCTTAGTACTTGCAAATATATACTGACCCAATTATTTGTAAATGTACCATATTTGTATACCGTATTATATATATATATATATTATTTACAACGGTGTTACTCTCAGATTATGACTATTTCCAGTCACACATTAAACTAACTTTGACTAATTTGTACATGACATTTCATCTATGGTAAGTTGATGACATTTCAAATGATGAGAATTGCGAAGAGTGTTTTTTTTCTCAGTTTGGATAAATTCAACATATCACCACCCAAGCAAAACCAGTAAGATGTATCAGAAGTTGACACGAGGAATCAATAGCCATGTACTATATGATAAACCTTATGTACTTTTGTTGGAAAAGATTTGCCCCACAGATTTTGTAACGATTGCCAAAAATATCTGGTTGTAATAGGACGTGTATCATCATCCGGAAAGATGCCTGTCAGCCATGTCTTTAAATGGACTGTCTAGACCTCTGATGGATTGCAAGCCAGTCTAACGGATGGGCAATAGGGCGTGAACATTGACGTTTGGGAAGGAAAATATAGTAATACTTACATTTTTTTTATCACTTCGATTTCAATTTATACACGTAATTAATAATATTCAACAAGGTAAGTCTGCAATTTATGCACGTAATACATTATATTTAAAAGCGTAAGTCTAAAATGTATACATGTAATTATTATTATTCAACAATCGTAAGTCTACACACCTATTTTTGTAATTATATCAAATCCCGAGCAGCAATGAAGCTAAGTATAACATGTGTACTATAATAGTCGTGCCGCCCCTCATTGTAGAGCAACTTGTAAACCGCGGAACCATAAATTCAGTACATTGTCAACTGGCTGTTAACTACACATTTAGCATTAGTGGAAGTTGAAACCACCAACCGCTTTCCTCTACACACACCTTGTATAGTGGGCTACTCATGGTGGAATATGTGACCCATGACACACATCTCAGAGGTTGGAAGGTCAACTGGAGAGGTAATTGCCTTTAAAATGTAAATCTACTTTTTTATATATATTTTTTTATTCATTTATACAGTAGGTGTTGATGGAGATAACGTTTGCATTGTTGAGAGGCGCGCGGAATGTCACAATGCTTTCAGTAGGTGTTTGCAAGATGTAAATGATGGCTATCGATTTCACGTATCAGCATGGCGAGATCTGTGGGTAAATCTAAAATTTGAAAAGAAGAAATTGTCAATGAAAATCCAAGGGCCATAAACATATTAATATGTTGTCGATGCATAACACCGACCTTAAAGACCTATATAGCGAGACAAAGATGCAATTTAGATATATAAAGCAACAAGTACTATCGGTATATTTAATGCTAGACCCTCTGACTATTTTCAGACTAGGTATAATTAGAATATAATTATATTAAGACAGCCTGTAATTGCTTGCTGCCTCTGTATACTGTAGGCTGTGTATGCCAAATACCATATAAAAAAAAATCTAAAAAGAAACCTGGCCGTAAATTGAATATTGATTTTCCCCTTATCTGTGGATTCTTCAATTATTGGATCTGCCTTCGTGATTTACAGCAGAAGATATATTGGAAGCCAATACTACGACCATCAAGCTCGTACTGCTACGGTTCCTACATAACTGATCGCAGTGCTTGCTATTTTGCCAGGCATGCCGGTGCGCATATTATTCTTTGAAAATACATTTATTCCAGCAGACACAAATATACCTAATAAACAATATAATTATATGGTACATAAATATAGTTGGGAGTAATACAAAACTTGTCCAGTATATACAGCAAACAAATCGTACGTTTATAATTAAAGATAGATATCTGTATAATTAAAAACACTAGTATTGCAAACATCAGTGCTTGTCAGGAACCGTCTGGCATCCTATCCTCCCAGAACAATGATTTCATCCGAGAGGACACCAAACAATCCTCAACCCGTATTTGTCTGTGAGTTCGTAGCCTTGCTATTATAGTATAACAGATATTAATGGTTATATCAATGGTAGAATGGGGGTATATGTAATACAATGTAGCATAGTATTGATCAGTATTATGCTATTAACAGATATTAATGATGGTACAACGATAGTTGAAGAGCGTTGTTTGAACTGGAAGCTATTCTATAAGTAGATTTTGGATTTATATATGGGTAATTTAAATATGAAAGTGACATATTTAAGTTAAGAGATGCTGGATAATACCAGACCACATGCATTGAAATTTGCTTTTATACTTTACAATTAATAAGCCTAGCTTAAAAAATGTGTGTAATGATAGTTGTTTAGACTTATTAAATGTCTATATATTTTGCTGCTATTGTAATATGATTAGGAAAAGTGTCCCCAGAGGAAAGCCAAAAAGGATAAATTATTAAATAAAATTTGTTTTGGCAGATAAAGGTTTAATTGAGGTTGTAATCTGGGGCGGTATCCTATAGCTTAGTTAATAAAAGTCACTTAAGTCAGCAACATATTTTGACTAAGTTTTCTGTATTTGGTTTAGTCAGCAGTTTTAGATTTAGTTCCGATAAGTTTGGCTAACCCAAATACAGAAAACTTAGTCAAAATATGTTGAAAAAGAAGGTTTTTATTACGGACTTAAGTCAATTAAAAAAACTAAACTGTTTATAGGATACCGCCCCAGGCAAAATACAGCTTACAAATACTAGTAGGTGGATTCGGCTGTCAGCTTCAGCTTGGCAAAAAGAGCATACACTATAATTATCCACCATATTCATAAATGTTTTTTTAGTGAAAATAGTCGTATTGAAAAACCTAAATGTTTAGTGTCTTTGTATATTTTCTACATTGAGCTTTTTTTTCTCCAGTCAGTATTTGTGTATAATCCTGAATATTAATTAATCCCCCAAATGTTAAATATCCGAGTTCCAATAAGGTATGGATATTATATTAACATGTGGATATAGACACACACACACACACACACGCACGCACGCACACACACACAC
>JAULBP010078247.1:0-12514 GCA_032355345.1 Lepetodrilus pustulosus | reverse complement strand
GGAATCCACGTCTGACCCCACGTCATATTCGAATCCGTGGTGCATCGTGCAATGTTATATCGAGGGGGCACTGTATCGGCAATTTTCTGTATTTTGTATTACATGCTGTATTTTCCTTACTTTAATACTGTGACCTTATAATGTTATGGGGGTGAAATATTCCTGATGCGACGTAAGGTATTAATTAGTTCATTCATTTACAGATAACCATTTACCCAAAATATGAGATGATTCTAGCAATTTGATTGGTTGAGAGGAGTCCTGTAAAAAGTGTTAGACCCCGGTTTGCCTACTGGTAACAGTTCTGACCTCATAATGGGACAAAATGGTTATGACGTCATTGCAAAGACTCTTAACTTGCACGTTAGAAAGGTATTTCAGCATGAATAATAGCAAATTTGCTGCTCTAAATGTGTCGAACTATTACGATTTCGGATAAATTCGTTACCAGCGAGATTTCCGGGGTGTATGGGTTTTAACAAGCTGGAATTTCTCGTAGACCACCTCGACCTTCAGTTTCGGGGCCTACAAGAAATTTCACCTTGTAAAAACCTGTACACCCCATGAAATCACGCTGGTAACTAATAGTACGGTATGTTCACATCAGAATAGCTGTAGTTTTGTACGTTCCCAGGTAATCACTGACCCCACAGTGACCAAGCCCTCGTTCCGACTGTGGCTGACCAGTTACCCGTCGCCCGTCTTCCCCGTGTCCGTGCTGCAGAATGGGGTGAAGATGACCAACGAGCCGCCGAAGGGACTGCGCGCCAACCTGCTGCGGTCTTACCTCAACGATCCCATCTCGGACCCCTTGTTCTTCAAGGCCTGCAATAAACCCAAGGTATTGCCACTGCTTGTTTTTATGGATAATTGTAAATTTTTTGTCTTGGCTTTTGAAAAATATGTCGCATATGGGTGAAAGATTCCCGTTTGGGACATAAAACAATACAACACACTTTTTAAAATACACTCCCAAGGTTCTCGCCTGAAAAAAAAAGTAATGTGTCCTTGTATAGTTTATCAATCGACATATAGCTTTTACTATAATTGTGGCCTTTCCTATTACCACAATAATCTAAGTTTTTCATATTCAGACTCTTACGATTACAACAGTAATCCAGATGCTATGATTCTCTCCAGGTGTTTGAGAAGCTGTTGTTCGGCCTGTGTTTCTTCCACGCTCTGGTTCAAGAGAGACGCAAGTTTGGCCCGCTCGGATGGAACATCCCGTACGAGTTCAACGAATCCGATCTCAGGATCTCGGTCCGTCAACTGGAGGTAATGTCGTGACTTCAGTCCTATTTGACGTCAAGGCATCAGTTTTAATACATCAGTTTTAATACATCAGTTTTAATACTACCTAAAGTACTTTGAAAATTCATCTAATGCCTTGAATATAAAACAAAACAAGATACTTCCACATCATGTTTTAATGAATAGGATGTTTGGGTGGACAGACTGACTGCGTTTGTGCTTTCATCTTCTCACTTTTGTGCCCTTCACAATTAACCCTCTCCCTGCTAGATTATGTACAAACACAGCTCTTTAGAGCATCTTCAGTTACCTGCAGCAAGGAAAGGGTTTTAAAAGGCATTGGAAAAGTATACATATGGCCTAGAAAAGGCCCTAATTCGGCCTAGAAGTTGATGCCTGTCCACAGATTTATTTGCCCTGGTCGTGGCTTGAGCCTGCAGCCCTCAGACACAGGGCTGTTTTCAGCTGACATCACAATTGTCTGTTGCCATGTCTGTCTGTGTCAACCTTGACTGTGTAGCTAGTCAACCATAGGAGACTTGCTGCAAAGTTAATCAACAACTAGAAAATGCTGTGGTACACATACGCTGACACGGGAGTTCTCTGACCGCAGATGTTCATCAACGACTACGATGAGCCGCCGCTGGAGGCGCTGACGTACCTGACGGGGGAGTGCAACTACGGCGGCCGTGTGACCGACGACCAGGACCGCCGCCTCATCATCAGCATCCTGGAGATCTTCTACTGCAGCAAAACCATCGAGCAGGACTCCTACAGGTTCTCCTCCAGCAGGATGTACTACGCCCCGCCCAAGGGCTCGCACGGCGACTACGTCACGTACATCCGCAGTCTGCCACTAATCCCACACCCAGAGGTCAGTAGGCGCCAGGGTTAATTTTAGTATTGTCTTACAGTTAGACCACGTTATACCGGACACTTCTGTTTGTGTTAAAATCTGTTCAGTAAGAGAAGCAACGGGATCTTTGCTTATCTGACATCAGTTGCAAATATTGCACCATCTTTGACCATTCTGTCATCAGTGTGGGGTTTTACAACTTTGAATGGTTTCGACTAACTAAGACAACACCCTGGCATCACTATCTGCTGGTAGTGTACAGACTTGCAACATGAACATTAACAAGGCTGAAGGTAGCGCAGTGAATGTGTCGTGTATGTTGCAGGTGTTCGGTCTCCATCAGAACGCAGACATCTCCAAGGACCAGCAGGAGACGCAGCAGATATTCGAGGGAATCCTCCAGACTCTGCCTAGACAGGTGACACTGACCTCATAGATCTCCTCTCATTACTGCTGTATTGTCGGATACCACTAGCTGCATAGATATCTCATTACTGCTGTATTGTCGGATACCACTAGCTGCATAGATCTCCTCTCATTACCGCTGTATTGTCGGATACCACTAGCTTCACAGATCTCCTCTCATTACTGCTGTATTGTCAGATAACATTAAAATATTGTCAGTCACAGTGAAGGTGAATTTCCTAATGCATGTTCTCTGTGACTGGTGTTTTCACCGAGCTGTTTTCTCTGACTCAGACGTCTGGTGGAGGTAAGTCTTCCCAGGAGATAATCGAGGACCTGGCCTGCGATATCCTGTCAAAGATACCTCCAGACTTCAACCTGGAAGATGTAAAGGTCAGTAGATGTTCAGAGGACTTATTTATTTCGCAGAATGATCGGTTACAATAGCTGCAAATCATTTTTTTAAATAAATAAATAATAATAAATAAATAAATAAAAATTAAATGATGAATAATTAAATTAAAACAGAATTACGTTTATGAACAAACAGACAAATAAAAGGAAGAAAGAAAAAAAAGAAAATGGAATACATTAACCCTCTCCCTGCTGCAGTAGTGTATGCCCTAAGCAGTAGTGTATGTGCATAATCCAGCACGGAGAGGTTTTATGGATTATGCACAAGCAGCTCTTTAGGGCATCTCCAGTTGCATCCAGCAAGGAGAGTGTTAAACAAAACTGAAAAAAGGAACACTTACTGCCATGCAGCAATAGACACTAGAAAGTATTGTGTTAGTTATTGACATCCCCAGAACAAGTACCCGGTGCGCTACGAGGAGTCGATGAACACCGTCCTGGTGCAGGAGCTGATCCGCTTCAACCGCCTGACCCTGGTGGTGCGACACAGTCTGCAGGACATCCGCAAGGCCATCAAGGGCCAGGTGGTGATGTCCGCCGAGCTGGAGGATGTGTTTGATAGCATGATGGTTGGGAAGGTGAGCTTGATAGAGAGGGTGTGCTTGTTAGGGATGATGTGTTTAATAGAGGATGTGTTTAATAGAGGATGTGTTTGATAGAGAGGATGTGTTTGATAGAGAGTATGTGCTTGATAGAGGGTATGTGCTTGATAGAGAGGATGTGCTTGATAGAGTATGTGTATGATAGAGAGGATGTGCTTGGTAGAGGATGTGTTTGATAGAGAGGATGTGTTTGATAGAGAGAATGCGCTTGATAGAGAGGATATCTTTGATAGAGAGGATGTGCTTGATAGAGTATGTGTATGATAGAGAGGATGTGCTTAGTAGAGGATTTGTTTGATAGAGAGGATGTGTTTGATAGCGAGGATGTGCTTGATAGAGGATGTGTTTGATAGAGTATGTGCTTGATTGAGGACGTGTTTTATAGAGGATGTGTTTGATAGAGAGTATGTGCTTGATAGAGAGGATGTGTTTGATAGAGAAGATGTGCTTGATAGAGAGGATTTGATAGGATGTGTTTGATAGCATGATGATCGGGAAGGTAAGCTTGATAGAGATGAGTTGCTTGATCGAGTGTTTGTTTGATAGCACAGAAGATGAGTTGGAGAGGGTATTTCAAGGGGATGTTTAACTCGTACAAAGTGTGCATTATTAATAGTTACTACACTACATGCTAATAAAATACTGTTCAGGTTCCTGGCATGTGGGCCACCAAGTCCTACCCATCACTGAAGCCTCTAGGCAGCTATATAACAGATCTCCTGGCTAGGCTACAGTTCCTCAAGGTACGACTATATCTAACAGCTATAGGTTGTGCTGGATTTACTACATTCTGTAGGCTACTTTTTGTTTCATATAAATAATAATAACAATTTACTTCTTTTATGTTATGAAGGTGTTCTTGCTAATGATTTTGTTCGAAATAGAGGATGTGATTGATATAGATGTATTTGATGTAGAGGATGTTGTTTGATATAGATCACGTGTTTAAAATAGAGTATGTGATTGATATAGATGTATTTGATATAGAGGATGTTGTTTGATATAAAGGATGTGTTCAAAATAGAGGATGTGTTAGAGATGACGGAACGATGGTCAGGAAAGTGGGTCAAAGACATATTTTCATGTTGTATTTCAGGACTGGATATTCAGCGGAATTCCGACGGTCTTCTGGATTTCAGGGTTCTACTTCACCCAGTCCTTCTTGACGGGAGTTCTGCAGAATTACGCGCGGCGCTTCAAGATCCCCATCGACCACCTCGAGTTCGAGTTTGAAGTCACTTCTCAGGAAAATCATATGCAAACAAAGCCAGTAAGAATTTACGTCATGGTTTTGTGCATATTTCTGGATGTGCAGCGCCCTATTGGAAGATATACTGAAATATATCAAATATAAATACCGTTATTAACCCTCTCCCAGCTGGATTAGTGACAGGCACCACTCTTTAGGGCATCTCTGATTGCCTCCAGCATGGAGAGAGTTAATATTGAATTATCCCAGTCGGCACATCACGACATATGATGTTAAATTGATGTTGACATTGTTTCAACGTCAATTTGACATCGTATGGACATCGTATATCGCGATGTGCCAGCTGGGATATTTCTTCTATTCACAGTGAAATTAGATGTCAAAACCATCATTTTGTGGGTGGTCACCGTTTGAGCGGGCAATACCAATATTTCCTGCAGTAGAATGAATATGGTCATTGAATATTCTATCATAAAATATTTGACTAATCTCATATCTTGGTCCACAGAAAAATGGCGCCTACATACACGGCCTGTTCATGGAAGGAGCGCGATGGTGCCGAGTGACCAAAGTCATAGAAGAGTCGTTACCCAAGGCCCTGTACGACCCCACACCTATTGTATCCTTGTCCTGCCTGCCAGGTCATCATGACCCGAGGGCATCAGGCTTTGTGGAAGGGGGGTAACTCTTGCACATCATATTGCTACAAGACCTAGATTTTTCATCTACTTTCAACTATTCATGAATGTGAAGCTATCAAATTGTAATTACAATACAGTAATTCGCTGTTGAGTCAAGATGGAGGAACCAAGGCAATTTGAAGTTGATCTCTTTTAAAATAAATTAAAATATTAAAGTAATTCATATTTATTTTGGACAATATTGGATGACAATTTTTTTGGGAGTATTTGAATAATTCCTACATTTACATCTAGTGTTAAATTATTAAATTATGGCTAAATTAATGTTCAGGGAAATGTAATATTAAATATTGAAAACATGAAAGGTGAACACATAACATAGTCCTTAGCTAGATCCAGATTTGGCTGAAGCCTGGAGAAAAGTCTCAGGCCAATGACAAAGTCACATACTCAACTCCAGGTAAGTATTCTCTTATATTTTATGTTCCCCTGCGTCACTTCAGAGATGCCCAAAATATCTATTTACGGTGTGGAGTTAGGGGAGGGGATACAAGGATAAACCTGTAGTAGTTTTGTATTCAATATTATATGCTACCACAAGTTGTGATGTTAGTGAAAGATTCTAGAAAGCGACTATAAACCCCATTAAAAAAATAAAAAATAAAAATAAAAATATATGCTACCAACCTTTCCAGAATATGCTCAGGACCAAAATTCTACAGAACAATCGTAGCGCTACAAGAGTCGTAAATTATTGTTAACGTATGTGACTTACAATTCCCATAGCAATGCGATCGTACTGTGGAACTGGCCACCCTATTTGTTAATGATCAGCCCATGAGATTACAAGACATTTAGAGTACGACTTTCTGCTCAAGCTCGTATTGTAGATGAGGATTTGTGAACAAAACGAGTTGAGCACAAGTTCTTACTAAAAAATTGTTCCGTAATTTCGGGGCCATATTTCATCTCTCACCTCTGCAATGCTGGTAATTTTCAGTGTACAAGACCAGCGCCCGGCGTGGGATTCTGTCCACGACCGGTCACTCCACTAACTACGTGCTGACCATCGAGTTGCCGACTAACAAGCCAGAGAGCCACTGGATAAACAGGGGCGTGGCGCTACTGTGTCAGCTTGACGACTAGGGTACCGCCGCCACGACACGCAGCAGTCGATGTCGGCGCGATGTTCAATGTGTCGACTTTAGTAATAGCTCAGCGAGTTTCATCCCCAGTGCATACACAAAGCATAGAGCCGTCCAGCTGATCAATTCCCTGGTTTACGGATTTGCCAACCCGATTTTCTTTGCATTTTCGACAAAAGGAGTAATAATTAATTATTTATTTTCTCAAACATCGACATCTTAATTTATTAAGAATTATTTAAAACATTAGTTAAACCCCATCATAATATTACAACTTTACTTAATTGTTTTGTTAATGTTTTTTATTATTATTTTTTTTATCTAGGCTTTTCTTTTCATTTGTACACTAGCCCAATGATGCAATTTTTGTCAAGTAAATGTCAAGTAAATTGCAATGCAGTAATTACATGTTGAGTTGAGTCAATTTGAAATTGATGTATTTTTCTTCTCTTTTTAAATAAATGTTGTATTAAAGTAATTCATATTTATCTATGTTCAACATCTCATAGGATAATATTGTAGAACATTTTTTATTAGATTATCTGAATAATTCCTATGTTTACATCTAGTGTTAAATTATATAAGTATGACTAACTTTATTCAGCGCAACGTAATATAATTAAATATTTGAAACATTAGTTAAACCCAATCATAATATTCCAACTTTACTTAATTGTTTTTTTAATGTTTTTTTAAAATTATTTTTTATCTATCTATTCTTTTCATTTGTACACTAGCCCAATGATGCAATTTTTGTATCTGGAATATTTTCTTTAATTCTCAATTCAATTTTTTTTTTGTTACATCAAATGTATAATGTTGTTCTTTCAAATTTACATTTTCAAATATATATATTTTTTCCTCTATGTTTATATATCATATAGCTTTTAATGTGCAGAATCATTTGTATATAGTTTTTAACGTGCAAAATCATTTTTGATGTAGTCTCATTCCTTCAAAGAAGATATATGCATAAAAGGTATGTTGGTTTGGTAGAGTGATGATTGATTGGGGTAATGGTATGTAGAAGATAATACTGGGCAGGTATATGTAAAACAATTGGATACTTTGGGTATTGGAATACTGTCTCAGTACTGTACATGTGTAACTGATTTTGCAAAAATATTTAGGAACTACGACAAAATTGAAAAAAAACCAAGGGCCATATTTCATCAACTTATTTCAGCTTGTAATCTTAAAACATGTATATTTGTTTGTTGTTGAATAAGATACAGTATGAACCAACATTGGACAGTTCAAAGCTTTATACACATCATTGTCCTTTGATCCATATCAATGCGACGATAGACAATTAATAAATGTTTTCATAAGTATTTATAACACATATGAATTATAATGTCTGTATTCTGTATACAGTATTGCATAAAGTACCGTAGTTCTCAAGTAGTTTTGCAAAATCAGTTAATTATTATTAGACATGCTTTCTAATAAATTATACTGCAGAAACATAGGCTTGAAATAATGATGAAAGATCTAAGAGAATATATAATCAAATACCAGTTAAAGCAGAATATGTAATCTAAATGATGAGAAGAAAGCAAATAGATGAGAATGTTTTCTTTTTTAAACGAGAATTTTGTGGGAGGTTTTCATGGTACAAAAATCACATCATTGGGCTTCCTTCCGTTTCTAAAAAAAAATCCTTTTTTTTTGTTTTCTCTTTTCGAGACAAAACTATTGAGATCTATTGAGGTGTATGCTAATCCGGAGTTGTCATAGGCTAAGAATTTGATTGTAACAAATAACATTTTATTGCTTGCCGACCGTTCTAAATATAATTTCATAATTAATATTATGTATGACTGGCATATTTATTCCCCACCCCCTCCCCTTAATTATTACAAGAAATCCGTGAACCAGGGATTCAAATAGCTTTAGCCTAAGTTTGAACACTGGTAATCTGATACCGTAGAATAAGTCACTTCTAGCCCTAGAGGCACATAGCTTTCATCATCACATATTAACATGGTTACGGTAATGATTGAATTAAATATACTACATATTGTCACAGGATTCCGATAGAAATATCTACAAATAAGTGAAATGGGTTATTAGAAGCTTTGTGGGAAAATCCTATAAATGGAAGATACAATTGACTGTTTAGGTTTAACTGCATGGTATAACATAATGAATGGTTTAGTGGTTTAGAAGGTCAGTGGGTAAATATGATAAGTACACATAAATATAGGATATTTAATGGGTTTAAAATACATGGTATAACATACAAAATAGCTTAGGTTGGTTAAAAAATCTGAGAAATATTAGATAAAAGTTCTCCACAAGTCAAACTCATGACATAATATGTATTAGCGACTTTTTTATATATATATATATTGCCTATAATAATGGGTTCCATCATGCAAATGCACAATAGTATGTTATTTTAAGTTTTTGCAAATGTGTATCTTTGAATGGATGGAATGCGTGATTTTCACTGAAGAACATGGACGTAATGTATGTATATATGTACATATCCATAATGTTAAATTAACTTCGATATTTTATAAGTAGTATACAGTATATACAATATTTCAGTATTTACCAAAAAACATGTTATGTATTCAGTATTAATTGTGATTCTAATGCATGTACTTGACATACACAAACTTCTTAATGCAATACTGGACATTACACTATTTGTTATTATGTTTTGTATGCTCTCCTTTACTATAACAATGTATAACATGTAGATCCTATTATATTGTTTACTCTTTCCTTGATTCTGTGTAAATTAGAAGAAAACATTGTTTGTATAAACTATTACCATATATTCTTTGTACATAAGTGTATATGTTAGCATTCTAACATGGTTTCTTTTCTAAACATGTCTAGTTTGATTATCCCTGTTAAACATCATTCAGGCATTATGTACCTGGAATGAGGTTTAGCAATCGATAAATGTTATTTACATTGAAAATACTTTTAAACTTAACACAATTTACATAATATTACAATTTTAATGCTGTTTTATGGCAACTAGAAATAAAGACAACTTTCCGTCCATATTGTTGAAAATTTCCAATATTTGTTTGTGATACGCATTTACTCATGTATACACCTCATTAGTGAAGGGGAAGGAAAAAAAGCTATATTTATTAAAGACACACAAGTTGTTTGACATAGTTATCTACACTCCTAAGCCTCTTGCATATTCATGAAATATTGCACCTTTTAGTTACACACAGTAGAGACTATGGAGTATTGTATATTTTGTGATAACAGCAATTTTGAGCACCCTTTGAATAGTGCACCTCTCCCTGTTTTTATACTGTACATATGCTTAATGCTTAGTGCTGTATGTGTCTAAACTCAGGACTGATCAATCTGTGATATGTATTTCACTTTACACTGGCTCATTTTCAGCTATGTCATGTGCTCAAACCATTCTTGATTGTAACTAGCTATGTACTAAATTATTCCTTGCAATAAACCCTTTGTTCTACGCATATATACACATTTGTGTTGATGTTGTGTTGGAAAGGTAACTTCGATGAGATGATCTCTGGGGCGAGTTAAAACTCGGATATCGGACGAGCTATCACGGTACCACCACATGTGTCTAGACAATCTACCGCCTCTTGGGAATAATTATTAGAGCGTCGGCCCATTGTAGGTTCCTTCCCCAGTTAAAAGACGGTACTTGCCGTTCCCCTGCATGCCACTAAAGGGGGAAAAGCAAGGACTGGTCAACCCTGTCTGCATGGGAAATCCCTGTTCTATTTGCAGCATGATATTCCCAGTGAGCTACCAGTAGCATGATAGAACAGACTAGTACAAACAGTACATATGCATGCAAGCCATGATATGAGTGAACAAATCTTGAAAGTGACAGACAGCTTCTACATGTGTCTTGAAGTAAAAGAAAAGTTGTCCAGATATCCCCAGGATTGCTACTGTGAACAAGCAGATGGAAACCACACACACACACACACACACATATAGGCATAAACATTGTTTATTCTATACATTAATTTAATGTAGCCATGACGAAATATAATACAAGCTTGCATTGCACTTGGCCAAATACTGTACATGAAGAGGAAGTTTTAAGAGGAAGTTCAAACAATTGATCTCTTTCACACTTGTGAAATTCCACTTGTATATTCAAATATTGATAGTCGCTACAGCAATCCAATTCTACCGAAGTCTTGTAGACTTAAGTCAGTCGTAACTTGGTCTTGTAGACTTACGCCAGTCATAACATGCTCTGTAGAACAGGGCATATTCTCAATTCTCTCAGCTTAAGAACGTTCCTAGCCCTACTAATGAACCTTTAAGATTGTCGTACAATTATACGAATGTTTCCGAGAATAGGTCCCCATGATCTTGGCATATATTTCCTGGCATGGAGAAAACAGGCAGTATTACATGAACAGACAGTATTACATGAACAGACAGTATTACATGAACCAAATTATTCTGACAATGCATTGTAAAATAGTTATTGACATTCTATTAATACTTTTATTAAATATGAATTTATTTACTGTTTATTGTATTTTCAAATTGTTTTAGGAATTATTAATTGATTAGTTGCACGAAAACATTTAACTAAACTTTTCCAAACTTGACACCATACCAAAAAAAACCAGTTGATGCCTCACATTGCAAAATATATGAAAGTGGCTCTGTTTAATTTTTGATTGGTCATAGAAAAGTCTGTAAATAAATTCCGATCTGACAGTCAAATTCAGAAGTCGTTCAGTAAATCATACTGCTTGTATAAGTAAACCTTTGATTGTTTTCAAAATTTTATGTCGACATTGCAATATTCCCTGGTGTCCAGACATCAAGAAATACCATGCAACATATGTAACCGGAAGCAAGAACATAACAATGGTAAAAATACATGCAAAATGTCCGGTTTTGCGTAAAGCAGATCGTAGCATGATTGTTCTTCATGTCAGAAACAAATGACTCTGGGCTCCCTGTTGTGAAATGGGGGAAATTGTCACATCTGTTGACTTTCCTTCCGCTGCAGATGCCCTACAGAAGAGCGAGCTTGAACAATCCAGCAAGGTTAAAGCAGACCAAGCAGCGAAGTGACACACTGGCATGTTGTCCTTTAAAGGAAGTCTACCTGCCTGGTGAACGCCCATTTGTTTTTAATCCAGCCCTTGGGATTAATTACGGTGAAAGACGTGTCCTTGATGCACTGTCACGTTTAGTACCGTCTTGCACAGCGATTCCTGCGTTTGGGATGAGTTTGACTGCACTGCTAGACATTGGTATGGGAGATGTCAAATGGATATCATCTTTCGACGTTGGGTGGATATCATCTCCTCCGCCGCGACCGAGATCGTCTCCGCTTGTCGTTCCGCGACGAGAGCGGCTTGGGCTGGAGACGTCCGATGTTGGCGCCTTGCCGCTTCTTGGCGCTGACATTCTCTGCCACCAGATTGGCCAGGTGTCCCTGCTCCGCCAGCATCGACAGGAACGTCATGAGGAACTGGTCGTAGTTGTGGGTGCGTCGACAGTCGTCAATCTGAACATGAGACAAAGGACAAACATGAGACAAGTGTTCCGACTGTCAGATGAATGGACATACAATGTATTTCGACGATTGGCATAAAATGTGATATTGGGACACATATGGTCATACATATGACCATTTTTGACGAGTTCTTAGCTACAACTACAAAGTACATTCACTTGACATACATTATAAGTTGTCGACCGGTCTCGAGGGGTATATGGGTTGATGTACCGTCTATGTGGGTTTATGTACTAGGAAAAACTAGTCAAAACCTATTCCCCGCTGCATCGGGGAACATTGAACATAATTGCCCTCGCCTCCACTGGCCTCAGCCAATAAAAATCCGACATTCTTGTGTGAGGTAAGATAAATAATCATGTTTGTACTTCCAAAAGCCTTTCTACCTCTGTACGGTAGGCAAAATTCAATTTCAACAAACTGTTTTGGATTTTGCCGTTTATATATATAACAATCTGAACCTTTGGGTGTA
>JAULBP010078136.1:0-12517 GCA_032355345.1 Lepetodrilus pustulosus | reverse complement strand
CCAACTACTAGCCAAGTACAACACGGTCTTCCTGTGCAAAGGACATCCATCAAACTTTCCACATCTGTGAACCAATCTGGATCACATACATGCATAAGGTTTGTTCGAAATTTGTCACACCAAGCATGAACCGTGTCATTTTAATTGCTGTCAATCATAAGCTTACATCCTAGATTCAAGTACTGGATGTGATGCATTCAAGTATGATATTAGGATAGCATTACTGTCTTCTGTAGTTTTCTTAATTCCTATGTAATATTGTTCACATTATCCTAATGTAATTAGCATGTACCTGAAGGTTGAGGACAGCTGATTTCTACTCATGTACCTTGATGATTGTTCATAGATCTGGTATTCAAGTGACGCCAACAAAAGGACCAAAGCGACTTCGGCCAGCTGTCTATACACCAACACCAAGAAAAGTGAAAAAGCAAGTGGTGTCATCCACAGTACCAGCAACTAGGTCTAGGAAATCGCTCTTTGATTCTCAAAGTGTGAAGGTAATTTGCAATGTGTTTTATATCCTAGAGGTTATGATGGCACTTTTAATGTTTGATCATTTACTGTTAACAGGGCTGTCTGTGCCACTACCAGCATCAATTATTTACGTTAGTTGCTGGTAGCCCAATTACCACAGGTTTACAAACTTATGGTTATGGAGGTGCCATTGTGACATGTATAATCTAGAACAAACATAATTTTAGAATCGTACAATCATGGTTTGTCAACATGTAATATACCAGATATATAGGGCCATAGCTAACTATTTTGACATAGGAGGCAGTTGAATGGCTAGCTACGGCCCCGATTTAAGACATATTTTTACCTGAAAGTTTGTACATTTGATTTGTCTATACAAGTAGATAGGGTAACAAGCTAAATATATATCAGGGAATCAATAACTATGGCCTAACTAATAATTATACAAATCAATACTAAATTATTTTATAGGTGTCAATGCGTGTAGGAGAAAATGTTCGCACCAAATCAATCAAAGACACAGACCTGAGAAACATCGTAAGGAGCATTTCAAGAGGAGAAAACAAAGGCCTCATGTGTAGAAAGGTCTACAGATACTGCCCTGCTGAGGTTCAGAAAGAGGTCCTTGTCCATCTCAAGAAAGAGTGCCACAAGATGTGCATGAAGACACCATCATCGATACTGCGACATGTCGCTGCTGATAACCTTTCAACTTTAAATTTTGAACAGTTAGATTTGCAGATTGGCATGCAAGCTCCCCTACTGAACAAATTTCTTAAGACCTGTTGCAAGGGTTCGGACACAAAAACGGTGGTGATGTCTGCTATGGCTCTGAATGCACACAATCGACAGATGTCTGCCTTACACCACATTGTTGGACAAGTCTTAGATCATGGAGGTGCTACTGATGAGGTAAAACTAGTATCTGTAGTAGTACGGTACTCTCTTGACATTTGTGATGTAATCCACTACTTATGCTACTAAGATTGGTAACATAATGTCTAGATTTTTTTAAGTGATTCTAAACCCCACAAATAAAACACTCAATAATAATATGACAGAGGATCATAGTTTTAACCAAATTGTTACTTCCATAACCTGTGTACTTATGGTATGTATGCCCCAATAATTTTGTTTCAGACAATTCATATTCTGAATCATCTGGGCCTGTCTGTATCACCCTCTGCTGTCGCACTGAAGAGGAAAGATTTGAAGGAACGACAGGAAACCCACATTCAGAGACTTGCACTGGATGAAGTTCAACAGTTGACTGCAGATCACGATTCAGGTGAAGACAATAATATTCAGTCATCCTCATGTGACATTATCGGTGATAATATTGACATAACTAAAACACCATCTCATATGACAAAAGAGAAGAGAACCAAAAGCTGGCACTGGTTCCTGTTAGTGGCATGTGAAAAACGTGTCACTTTTCCTTCTCTGAGTAATACTCCACCTGTCGATGACATTATGTGCACTGAAAACAGCACATTTGTCCCCAGCTTGAAAGATTGCAACTCCATAGATGAACATTTCATACACCATATCATGGTTGTACTAGTAAAATACCTCAAATGCTTTGAGAAGTATTCAGAATGTGTTCCCAAATGCATACCCCATCCATATATTGTGGAAACCTCAAAGAAAACAGACTATGCTATCCTTGACTTGTTGGATAAAAGTGAAAACAAGTCAGATGATATGATTTCTATTTTGGAACATATCCATGACCACTACATCCCTCATACAGATGGTGAAAATCCATCACTGATACAGCAAAAGGTGTTTGGAGGTGATGTTCTCACAAACGAACGAGCTTACACTGCCCAATGCAACATGATGAATCATAAAAAGTCAAATTTTGATCGTCTTTCTGGTGTAATCCATAGGCCAGAAGGCCTCCATCGAATGATGAACCTTCTTCTGGTATATTTGTTCAAAATTCAAGAGTTCTGTTCTGGCACGTTTAAAAAAAGGTTTTATTCATATATGCATGCATTCTCTCCAACATATCAATCTCCATAATGCTTGTAAGTAGTATACATCGGAGCATGCTCTCCTAACAGCGAAAACACATCAGATAAATAATGGAAGATTCTGAAGTGTTACCACTGTCAGGAGAGAATACTGTTGGAGTAATAGTATTTACTGTTCAGTTATTGTATGATGATGATAAAGCACATTCCAGTTTTGGTTTTATACTTTTTAAACGCATTGACTTTCATGAGAGTAGCTTTTCAGTTTATCTGACATGTACTAATATTATGTTACTAATATATTAAGTATTTTACATTTTTAAATACCTCAACATTTATGCAAATATTATTTCATTTTAACTGCAATGTTACTAACATATTGTTACTTTAATTTTTTTTTGACACGCTTACAAATATTATTTCAGTTTGACTGCAATAAACTAATATTACTTTAATAATTACTACTAATATTAAATACATTGTTATATTTTGAATTTTATCAGTGTTCGAAATTACTGCTGGAAATGTAATGGCCCGAAAAATTATACAAATAACAACTGTTTACGAAATGCATGAATTTATTGGGACCAGCAGTAAATTTGTTCACTGATTATGATACAAATGTTCACTCCAGATAAATGATCACTTTAAATTCAAGATACATTCACAAAATGATCATAGCAGAATCGTGAATGTTTTCCTAGCTTGAACACTGTTGCTTTGTAACAAGATTAAATGAAAGATTTTAACTAATAATTTATTTTAATTATATTTAACATCTTATATAAATTACTAGTACTAACCACCATGACCACCATGACTACCAACACAACTTTTGTCTCCAGCAGTAACATTTTCTATGGGTTTTACTTTTTTTTGGTATTTCACATTTGAAATAATGTTAACCTGCAGGTAGTTTCTATTGATATCATTACTGTATGTGATGTATAGTGTATTACACTTGTATTCACAAATATTGTTTTATTTACAGCTCATTTATGAAAAGTTATACAAGAAGTCTTCATACACTGATGTTGGGTCGCTGTACCATCTCAAGAACACACTTACCAGGGTAGATGTTCAAGGACCAAAAGAGGTCATCGGCAAATACAGGTATTCTAGTTAGTCTTTCTATTAAATAAATACACTTCTTGTGTGCCTTGAGTATATGATGTCCACCATTGTCCAGTAAATGTCCCCAAAACATTTTGCAATTACTTGTACATGTATGATGAAATGCATATTTATTATTTATTAATTTTTATTTTGCAGGAGTCACCAGTTATTTGTTGATGACTGTCTAGATGGCTATATTGTCGGTGCAGCTATGCATCTGCTTCATATGGAAAACTTGGACTCTGAGCCAGACAGACAACAAACCCTATTCTGCGCTCTTTCCGAGGAAGATCACCTTACCTACATACATAAGATTGCTCAAGAAATCTTGGATACTTATGTGAAGGTTGCAGAAGGTATTTTAGTTTCACCTTTTCTCATTTCATTTGGGAGTCTCTTTCAATATTGTACTTTAGATTGGAATGAAATGTATTGACACTACTATTTGGTAGATTATGGAATGACAAACCAAATATAAACTTATATTTCTTACTTGTAAAACACATTTTTATATTATTCTTTGCAACATTAAAAAAAAACCAACATAATAATAGTAATTTAATTTTGGATATGGTGTACCAAATAAGAAATTTTATTTGTTTGTCTTTCCATAAAGTAGTTTACCAAGATGAGTTGCAAGATATTGGTGTCATTGAAATGTCAAAACTATAGTTAAGATATAAATAATTTGTATACTAGCTCACTGGAATATCATGCAGCAGTTTGAACATGGATACCACACTCACACCTGTGAGCCAACCAGTCCTTGCTCCACACCTCTTGTGCGGAGGGCCCTTCTGGGCTCTAACCCTCTCCCTGCTGTAGGCAACCAGAGATGCCATATGATAAAGAGCAGTCTGTGCCTAATCCACCAGGGAGAGAGTTAAATGACGCAATATTATGAATATATCATAACTGGAGTGTTGCTGTTGGGGGAAGAATGAATCACACCATGCATGCAATCACATTTTCTAAACAGTAATAATTTGTGATTGTCTTTTGATTTCATGAACTAAAGCCAAGACTATGAATAATTGACATTGTCTAAATGATAGTAAAAAAATGGTACTCAAACATTGCAGATTTATATAAATAGGTTTCATTATTTGTTATAATATAGATATCGGAGAAATCCATGCAAGGAGTCAAGCCTTGGACGTAGAAGCTCAGGACATTGCTGACATGTATGATGGCCTATCCAGAGTCTACACTTGTCGTCACTGTCAGAGGAAATACAAGAATCTACTGTCATTCAAGAAGCATATGAATACACAACATGGCATGATCTTTCTGAATGTGGATGCTGAAAAATCCTCAACGACAGACTTTATTGCAGTCTATCGCTCTTCATTCATGAAATGTGCGCTTTTGCTTCGAGACATGCAGGATGCATACAGTATGGGTGATGGAGACCGTATAATGAGAAACGCGAAGTTTCAGTTTCTGCTATCAGATGTTGCTGGCCACACAAAGTACAGAATCTGGCTCTTCAGGTACCTTGCCTACTACTATTCCCTGCTGAGCCCAAGACTAGCAGAGGAATACAAATGGAATACCACAGCAAACACAAAAGGGGGTACAGGGAAGAATATTGCAAACGACAACCTTGTCGAAATCCTTGTTCAAAGTGTAAAGAAGAAGATCCGTGCACAAGGTGCAAATGCATCCTACAAAACCGCAAAGAATGCAGCAATGACCACACAAATTCAGGATGAGATCAGAAGTAATGTTGCTAAGGAATGTGGCGCGTGGCAAAAAGGAAGAAGCCGATCTACTCCATCGAAATCCGGAGACATTAAGTTGATAGTCAAGGAGTTGCAGAAGTGCGACGTCTTCTCATTTAAGCCTGGACGAGAGTATGGTGCCTTCTTGCAGTTTCAAGACCTGTTTTCACGTGTGAACATTCTGGAATTGCATAAATGGATAACCAGACAGAAGAAGCGCATATCTTTCGAACAAGCCTGATAATTATTCCAGTTTTGCACCCAGATTGTGAACAGAACATGTGGTAATACAATGCTGATAATCTCATATTGTTCTATTGGAAGGACATCACTGAAAATATAAGCATGTACAGGGGCGGATCCAGACTTTCAGGTTAGGGGGCTCAAAGTGTATTTTAGATGGGGCTCATAATTTCACCATAATATATAATACATGTTTATTGAACAAACATTTACAATTCTAAGGGGGGTGCAAGCCAGGTGAGCCCCGACCTGGATCCGCCCCTGATGTATGTGGCTAAATATAAACATGGTAAATAGATGTGAGCCACGATTTCCGAATATTGGATGCAAGATCTGTTGTACCAATCTGGAACATTTCTCATCACTGATTTGCTGATAATATTCATGCTTGCAGTCTATATAGCTGGTCTACCATGTTTACAGGGGAAATCAAACAAGCAAGTATTGGTCCCAAGAGTTCAAACCAGACTGGTTTATCATGTTTATTCTAGTAATTGTTATCATTATGATTATAACATCATTGCTCCATAATTTGTTTTTCTACGGTAATGGTTGAATAATTACTCCTCAATGACAAGTTCAATCAGTGGGTATTGTTTAAAAATTGGCGACCAAGAAATACATATGCCATTTCATGGTGAACATTACTCGCAATCTGAATATATATTATTGTCATTACATTCCATGCCAACAGCGACAGATATCAATAAAAGATCAACATTATCATGTGTTCTTTACTTTTTAATGTACATGGTAGGTAAACAGCTTATGTACATTGTCCAGCCAGGTGAATAGCTTACATACATTGTCCAGCCAGGTGAACAGCTTATGTACATTGTCCAGCCAGGTGAATAGCTTACGTACATTGTCCAGCCAGGTAAACAGCTTACATACATTGTCCAGCCAGGTGAATAGCTTACATACATTGTCCAGCCAGGTGAATAGCTTACGTACATTGTCCAGCCAGGTAAACAGCTTACGTACATTGTCCAGCCAGGTAAACAGCTTACATACATTGTCCAGCCAGGTGAATAGCTTATGTACATTGTCCAGCCAGGTAAACAGCTTATGTACATTGTCCAGCCAGGTGAACAGCTTATGTAGTCCAGCCACTGGCAGACAGGTGAACAGCTTATGTATTATTCTGTAGAATCACTGGAATCACAACTGGTGTCACTTGCATCACTGTCGGCCATGTCATACATATCCATATCTCCAAATACAGTATTGATGATTTCACAAATTTCTTTGGCACAGCTGTATGTCCAAATGGGAAGTGCCCTAAGAACATCTTCTGGTGTGAACAAATATTCACACTTTGCCACTGTAGCTTTGACAACATCAAGGTTCATGCCAGTAACAATTTCTGGATTTATGACAGTTGATGCATTCAGCAATTTGAATAGGAACGATTCAAGTTTGCTATGCAAAGCAATCCTCTGGTCTTCTGATACTTCTCGCTGAAAGCTATCACTGGCATCATCTTCCGGTTCAAGTTTACTGAATGTAATGGCCAAATGTTCATTGGGACACACTGCTTGTCCACACTGACATTCTTTTGCACAAATATCACAACAATTGTGCAAAGGTGATATGGTCTTGTGTTTGGCTGCGTAGAAGTCACATAATACATTGTGTCTGCATTTTGTACTCTTGGCCAACTGAACTAGCTCGCTGTCCACTTTTTTCAGTTGGCCTTTGTGTGCTTTAAAAATAATGAGCTCTTGTGCAGAAGACCCATCACGACCTGCCCTTCCCATCTGTTGCACAAATGTATCCATGTTGTAGGGCAAGCCATAGTGAACAACATTGTTCACCCCATGAAAGTTCACTCCCATACCTGCGGCATTGGTGCAAATCAGCACGCGTAGTGGACTTTCCTCACTCATAAGTGATCTTATTGTCTGTTTTGTGTTTTCTTTTGTTTTACTGTGATACATGTCAAATAGATTTGACTGTTTACCGAGTACCTGGGCAAACGCCATGTACACTAGGGAACAGTCGTTGATAGTTTTACAAAAAACCACATGTCTTGGCATGGCCTCTTGTTCTTTCATCAGTTTCTCAGTCAACCACCTGATGTTAGCATCGGCCTCTGACCGGCCAGGTACACACTTGCTTGTTATTTTAATGTTTTGCCTATCTGGTGAATCCAGTATTAGTACAGTTTCTGCAGGTCGGAATCCCAAGTCTTTCATGATCTTTTTCCTCTGCGTGGGTCCAGCAGTTGCAGTAAGAGCAACAATATTTGCCTGTGTACAAAGTGACCTTAGTTCACCAATCTGTGAAAACCATTTTCTGAATGGTTCATCTCCCTCAGCGCCTTCTCCCCTGTAATTAGATAATTAAAGTCTAGAATCTACTACTACTAGATGGCATATTTCAATTTGCATAGTAATAATATGTTTATTTCTGGGAAAATAAGTGTAATAGAGATATTTTAACCTGACTACAATACCAAAAATATTTGTTATGATTAGCCAAAATACATCATAGGTGCATTGTCAATTTGGATTGAAAAACCACTAAACCTACACTTTAATTAGAAATTTAGAGCTGTATCTCTAAATTACAAAGTAGACCACAACATTTCCCTAAATATGGCAATAATACTTCAATGAACATACATATTAGGCAGTTAGGGGTGCCACGATATGCCTACCTCACGATATGATACATACCGAAATACTAGGCTCACGATACAATATATATGTATCATGATTACATGTATACTAGTTTTATATAAACTTTGGAAATGCTTTTAAGTACTGTAGTAATGGTAACATTAATTTGATTAAATGTGAGCCTTTGTCATTTCTTCTTATATTCAGTACAAATCATGATGAAACAAAGATAAAATCTGAAAACTTTAATAACGAAATAACTCTATTGGTGAGTAAAAATTAAGGATACTATGCTCTTCTCAAAATACTGAATGTTAACTATCGAGTGGTGCGAAATTATAAGTACATCAGTAAATAACAACTTTTGGGTGTACAAATCAAACGTAAGTAGTCTCATACAAAAATTTGTGTGTCAATAATATAGGTCAACAATTAAATGGACATATTTATTACCATAATTGTTTCTAATCTAAAGACTAACATTTCTAAAATGACTCTGAGTCAAACAGAATTCTTTAGAACACTGTATAATGTAATGATTTTTGATTGATTGAATTATTGCTTCACGTCGCATCAAATAATAATCTACTATGATCTATCCACTGCATATTCACACCCACCACCACACTACTTACCACTGAATAACGGTATGTGCCTCGTCCACAACAATGGTCCCAAGACGGGACTGGTAAACATCGTTTAACAACATGTCTCTCCATTTTTTCTGTCCAACAAGTAATTCTGGTGACCCAAAAACAAAGTCAAAATGTCCCGTTGATAGTAAGTCATCCTCGTCTGAGCATCTACCTATGTAAGTGGCTTTAAAGCCGTTTTCCGTCAGCTTTCTGCATTGTTCCTCCATTATCGACACGAGTGGTGCAACAACAACAACCATTTTGTCACTAATACAGGGAATTGCTTCGTACGTTAACGACTTGCCGCTTCCTGTTTTTGTTCCTACAAACACATCTTTACCGCTGGTTGCAGCTAATACCGCCTTTTCCTGATTATCAGTCAATTTGATTTTGAAGCGATCAGATACTTTTCTTAAGTCCGCCATTTTAAAAAGTAGGGGCTGGTAACTCTCGCGTCTTAGGATACAGCTTGCCGATTCGTAGCTTGTCCACCAACTGAACCAATGAAATTGCTTATAATTGAACACCAGAAACCCCTCGTAGTGTGACAGCGTATAGTACAGACTGATGTACTATCGCTGTCAGGAGAGCATGAAGGTACACATACGTTGGCTATTGTAGCGATGTCCAATAAGTGTGTCGTACAGAGTTGCTTTTGTAACGAGTACCACGAAAGTGCCTTACAATCAGTTGTCTCTACAACGTCGTATCTCTTAGGTCTACGTATGTATGCATCTGGCGAATTTGAACTCTCTTAGTGCAACGATCGTTTTGTGGAATGGCACCCACGTCCGTCACGATACACACATAGGCCTACGTGTTGCTTTGGTTTTGCCCTTTTGCCTTTGAAACGTATACCTATTTAGTGTACCATAGTACGCTGGAGGGATTCAGCGTTTTAGGGGCTTAAGGTAAGCGCCGCTTTACACGCGATGTCAGTGGTCTAAAGGCGATCTGTTGGCTATGTCGGATTCGATGATGACCTTCCACCCTCTGTGGTATATTAACAGAGTTGTAACGTTGCACAGTATGCATGCACTAGTATGTATACACGATCACAAGTTGAATTAAGAAGCCAACATTGCGCGCGCGCGCGTGTGTGTGATGTGGTGTGTGTGTGTGTGTGTGTGTGTGTGTGTGTGTGCGTGCGTGTGTGTATGTGATCGCGCGCGTGTGTGTGAGTCGGTGCGCGCTCGCGTATCTGTGTACGCTATGATCATTTTACATTTGTTGCATGACCTTATTGCAACTGACAAAGATTTCAGGTTTAGCCAGACGCAAAACAAATGAAGCCAATCTTCAAAGATTTTGACTACGACTACATATAACGCAACATGTATACTCAACAAATTTAGTTACGGCCCAGTGACCGCTTTTTAACAGATAGGGCCTACATTTACCTTTTATATACACACAATTAATTTAGGATCAATAGCAATTTTTGTACATATACATTTAGCTTTATAATATTTCAACTTTGAAGAATGTTCCAAACCTCTATTGGCTCCACGCAGGTTTTCTTTAATAATTTGGAAGAAGAATGACACCACATTCCTCAAGCAGGGAGAGGGTTAATTATTGAATGTTATTATAATAACAAATGAATCAAAGGCCGGTAGATATTTATGGGACGCTTTCTACCAAATTGTAGAACTTGTATTTTTTTTAACTGGTGCCATTCTTCTTCTGATACGTCTGCAAGTCCAAGCACTTCTGAAACCTTTACACCTTTTGGAAATTCTTTGTTGTTCTAATAATAATACACTAAATGTATATTTCCAAAATATTAATTGGCCCTTAATTTTGTGGAGTATATATTTGAATATAATTTGTCCACACGGTCATGCAACATGGAAACAACAACTATAGCAAATAGCATAACGTTCGATATGGTCAGTCGTCCTGTCACGGCAACAACCAATTGCATATGCGACATTTTCATCAGATGTGACCAAAACTTTGCCCCATAGTCGATCTGTGATATTTACAATCTGTAAACCAATTAATGCCATGTATTCATGTTTGTTCGTGCATGTTCTGATACTGCGCACTTTATATATATGTTCTGTTATGTTCGTTGTAACTGAATTGGCCTCAGTCTTACATTGTAAAGCTGTGGACACACGACACCGTTCATATTCTTTAATTATCTTATCGTGACACTCAAACGAGGCATGTTCAGTAATATTAGCCCCGCTAAGCCTTGCTATACTGTCTTACGGCATGATGACATCAGACAGATCCTGAAAGGAGTTGCCAGCAAGCATTCACCTGAACAGACTTCTATTGAATAGTTCCAACCCAGTTCCAAATTAGAATTAGAATTTCTCAAGTTTATTACTCATTTTTATTTCTTTTTTTAAAAATTTAGTTTTCTTATAAATAACGTAACCTAATTCAATTTTATATACCTCTAGTTATGATCATTACCAATTTTAATTAAACTGGAAGAATATCCGTTCCTGCGCATGCGTCAACGTCGAATTGTTTGCGGCTAATAAAAGACAGGGGTTGAACTTGATAAGGTCCTGTATCAGTTCGGCTCTATCGTGACAGAGCCAGAGTGTATACTAGTAATCGTGTATTGGAAATACCTTGGTCATGACTGAGGACAACGGTGAGTATTTACAACTTGTCATTGCTATAATATACTACATTCTTATTGACTTAACTTATATGGTGATATATGAATGTTAAAAAAATGGTCAGTAAATAGCATATATTAACGATATCCTAATGTCGGATTAGAAATACATAAGTATTCACTAGAAAACTCGTGGACAGTCACTCTGATATGCAATATAAAATCACGGAAGAGCAATCGCGAAAAATAATTAAAATTATTAGTATATTTAACCAAGAAGAAGCTTACTCAACTTCGACCATAGTATATACTTGTATGCATTATTTTGATCTGAAGTGGTGCTTATCTAACAATGTCATTCGTATGCAATAAAAAATATATATAAGAGTACAAAGCATGCTAAACATACTTGACTCACCCTAGATTTCACATTTATATGGACAATATTTTAAAGCAATATCAAGAGAACATATACATGTAGGCTTTATCTGGATAACTGAATATTCAATGTAATACAATAGATATAAATCAAAATCAGTCATATCCGTAACTCCATATAATATAAGTAGCAATGCATATAACATTTGACTTTCACTGCAATAATAACATAGTTCCTCACGTCATATCAGGCCGTGTATAATTTGGTTCACTGGCACAAAGCTATCTCAATGTACAGCGTCCAATCTTCAATTGCAAGCATTTTTGTAAACGACATAATTTTGTCAGCATTGAACACGACGTCTTTTACATTCTTTAAAAGTGACGGTGGAGGACTATGCGTACTTTTATCAATGATTGTCCAGCCGTTACCGTTATATCATGCATGTGAGTTCTCGCGCATTTAGAGTAGGAATCCCTGTGTGACATTCTGTGGCTAGATTTGATTTGTTGGACGGGGCATTTCTAGCTGGATATCACCTGGGTAACAGGTGTGCGCGTGCCAACTGGATAATATTTGCACTGGACAATTGTCCATTGGTTGCATAGCAACCGTCTCAGTTCCTGCTTTGAAACAATGCAAGGAAATTGGGCCATTCTCAATGTTAACCATTATATTCCGCAGTGTTCACCTCCCTCTCTCTCTCTCTCTCTCTCTCTCTCTCTCTCTCTCTCTCTCTCTCTCTCTCTCTCT
>JAULBP010078135.1:0-21742 GCA_032355345.1 Lepetodrilus pustulosus | reverse complement strand
GCGATTTTGTTTCGCTGGCTGCGAGCTAGCTAAACAGAATCACGCCCCGATTGATAATAAAATCCTGCGGCTAAAGCACTTGATTGAAACTCAAAACATCGCAGATATAGAGCAAATAACGGTACTAAGCACCAAACAAAAAACGTTACTCAACAAAATATTCAGCCATTATTCCGACCTAGTACTGGATAACTTCCAAAAAAAGATCACCAACGGTGAACCGACCCTCCACATCGATATCCGCGAAGCAATCAATACCAAAGGAAATAGAGTGCGTCCCTCTAGTAGCTGGAACCACCTTTCTTTTATAATGAGAAAATCATGAATAGGACGGTGTCACGGTTACCTACCCTAGTTTACTTAATACTGCTATCCCTGCAGTTACCAGCAGCCGATTTTTCAGCGCCCTTAATCACGCTGCCTATCGCTCACCCCATTGAAAAAGGAGCCAGCAGCTACCGAATTTCTGCCGAAGTCTCTGATGAAACCGGACTGGTATCCGTTGATGTACACTACCGTTATTTGGGGGATGAGACTGAGTTCAAAACACTCGCTCTTACGCCCTCGCGTGGTGACAGTATCTACGCGACCTCCATAAAAATTGATACCTCCCTCCAGCGCGGCATTGAGTACTACATAGAAGCCCGAGACAGTGCGAACAACATTTCTGAAGAACCCTTCCCTGATACTCCCCGTCAAATACACTTCCCCAACGCTCAACACACCCAAAAATCCAATAAGAAAAAATATTTATGGATCGCACTAGGCGCACTAGCCGTCGGTGCTGTCGCAGCCAATGCCAGCGAAGGAAGCAAAAAAGATGATAGCGTTACACTCGATATCAACGCAGCTAATCCCTAGAGCCATTGCTCCAGATGGAGGCACTCATATTCACCAGCCGTATCACACTGAGGCTAACACTCTGTCGAGCTTGCCTTATTGGAGCGCTCACACTCACATTTTGCAGCGGTTGCCAACCTGACAGCAATAAATCAACCCATGATTTTAGCCCCTCAACACCCTCCCAACTTAATTCTCGCGCTTTAGATTCTGCGTGTACCGAAGGCCTTTGGGCCGATATTTTGATTGACAGTCAACTTAAAGGAAAACTACAAAAACAGAGCAATGGCTGGCAGGGCAAAGTAAAGACGTCCCGTGGCACCCACACGCTCAAAATAGCGTTTAAATGCACTCACAACGCATTCGGCACATTCATACTCGCGAGTGGCATGAAAACGATTAACGCATCCAAAAATGACAAACTCTCAATACTAAGTCGCGAATACCAATACCCGGATGACGATGGGGATGGCCGTTCAAATTTAGCCGAATTGGAAGCAGGTACTGACCCCGCTAACAATCTAGACGGGGCCACTTTAAAAGACTTCAGATGGGCCAACCCTCTACCGCAAGGAAATACCCTCTTCGATGTTATATGGACTGGCGGCGAGTTCCTTGCCGTAGGCTCTCGAGGTACCCTCTTAACCAGTGGCAATGGCCAGTCCTGGTCAGCAAAGGCTATTCACAATACAAAAAGCCTGAGAGCCATTGCCTGGTCTGGCTCGCAATTTGTTGCTGTAGGTGACAGCGGTACGTTGCTTACCCGTGCAGGAAGCAGTCAAGACTGGATAATAAAAGATCCAGGCACTAATAAAAACCTCTTTGCCATTACCTGGACCGGCAATCAATTTGTCGCTATTGGACAAGAGGTCGCCATCACAAGTGCCGATGGCATTGACTGGGTTACACACCACCTCCCCCAAGATAGCGTATTTCGAAGCATCACTTTGACTGGAGAAATACTGCTAGCCGTTGGCTCAAACCCGAACAAAAATACGGGCAAAACGGAAGGCGCAATTATCACCAGCACTAACGGTATACATTGGTCACCCATTCAGTTGACCAAAACCGCCATGCTCTGGGACATCGAATGGACAGGCTCCCAATTGATCGCCGTCGGAGGAGATCAATTTCTTTCTGGAAGTTTCTTGTCTGGCTCGTCACAGGGACAAACTGGAGTCATTTTAACCAGCCTAGACGGGGAAAACTGGCAACAACAGACCTCTAATAGTGATGTTGACCTACATACAATAAGCTACGATACCACCTCGGAAACAATTATTGCCGCTGGTGGAAACAGCAATTCTACAAATCCAGCCATTCCAAATCACGGAATACTCCTAACAAGCCGGGATGCGATCCATTGGGCTATCCAGGACTCTCAAACTAACGGGGTTTACCGTGGACTCGCATCATCTTCTACAGAAACTGTAGCGGTGGGAGAAGCGGGAGTGATTAAATCCAGTAAGAATTTACAGCAATGGCATAATCACAGCAGTGGCACGAGAAATAACCTAAATGACCTGGTTTCAATGAGCAACCAACTCGTGGCTGTCGGTGCAAATGGCGAAGTCCTTACCAGCCAAGATGGTCATAGCTGGGCATCACGTAACTCAGGCACCACGACCGATTTAACTGCGGTCACCTGGACGGGTTCAGTATTGGTAGCCGTGGGTGGAAAACAATCCCCAACGGAAGACGGTTTAAGCCAAGTCGGAACAAACGGCATCATCCTGACCAGTTCAGACGGCATTAGCTGGACCGACCAAACCCCTGGAAGCCCACTGGGTCTAATTCGAGATGTAGCCTGGACAGGCTCCCAACTCGTCGCCGTCGGTTCTTCTGGTTTAGTCATCACAAGCCCTGATGGAATACAGTGGACAACCCAAGACTCTGGCACAACTCACTGGTTGAACGCGGTCACTTCAAACGATGAACAAATTATCATTGCGGGAGGCGATCATTTTAACAAAGGCGGGAGCGGTGGAGTTCTTCTGACCAGCTCAAGGGGAAGCCTTTGGAACAATGTTCCTAATCTAAATGAAAAGATAGATCTCATGAGTATTGCTTGGACTGGAGAATATTTCATAGCCACAGGTGGCATACCTAAAACGTATGCTGCTGACACTAGCCAAATCCTGACCAGTTATGACGGAATTGATTGGATAACCAGTGACCCGGGAATCAACAGTATTATACAAGACATCCACTGGAGCGGTTCCAAACTACAAGCAGTCTCCACTACAAACTCGATTCTACTAACCAGTACCGATGGTCACTCTTGGACACTCTCACCTACCGTCTCTAACAGCCATCAAAACAGTGTGATTGAGTATGGAGGAAATACCATTATTGCTGGTGGTAACGGTACAATTATCTTTCGCGAAGAATAACCCCTGAAACTCTTAAGGATGAGACTACAGCAAAAGGTAAGGATAACTATAATACCAATTTAGTACGTCTGAATTATGAGCTTATCAAAACCATTTATTTTTCTTCTGATGGGCACATTATTCCTGGTCATCGGCTGCCCCCAGGAAAAGCCTGAGACGAGCACAGATGTAAGCATCAGCCTACCCTCTAAAATGACTGCCCGTAGTCTTAGCGATAATTGCTCAGAGAGCCTTTGGGCCGATCTACTTATTGATAACCAAGCTGTGGGTAAATTACAGAATAATGGCAATAACTGGCAGGGAAAAATAAATATTCCGTCGGGTATCCATACCCTTAAAATCGAATTCAAATGCTCTACGAATCACTTCGGCACCCTCCTGCTTGCCTACCATACTAGCAACATTAATACCTCCTCCAGCGTTAGCCTCAATGCGTCAAGAGACAGTTACATCTACCCCGATAACGATCACGATGGCACCACAAACCTAGCAGAAATTAAAGCTGGCTCAGATCCCGGCCGCGCTTCAAACGGTTTTTTTTGGGCTAACCCATTACCTCAAGGAAACAGCCTTATGGATGTCATCTGGAACGGCAGCGAATTTCTTGCCGTAGGTTCCGGTGGTTCAATACTTACCAGCGGCGACGGACAATCCTGGTCATTAAGCTATTCCGCAGCCTCGACCTTCCTAAATGCTATCGCCTGGTCAGGTAGCCGGTATGTCATAGTCGGCCATCAAGGCATCATACTGAGTCGTACTATGGATGACTCAGACTGGAGCTTCATTGAATCAAACTCCAAAGATATCCTTTTTGATATCACATGGACTGGCAGTCAATTTGTTGCGGTTGGACTTAATACTACCGCTTCAAGCGCGGATGGAATAAATTGGGAATACCACCACCCACCAGAAGACTCATTTATCACAGGAGTCACATGGACTGGCGATAAACTGGTTGCTACCGGCGCCGCACAAAACGAAGACCTTAAGCGCATTGAAGGCGCTTTTTTCACCAGCCATGACGGTATTTCCTGGTCTTCCCCACAGTTAACTGGCACTCCTATGTTGTGGGATATAACATGGACAGGCTCTCAGTTAGTGGCTGTGGGCGGGGATATATGGACAGGTAGTGACTCGCTACAGGAAGGGGTCTTCACATTCCAGCAAGGAGGTATAATTCTCACAAGCCAGGATGCTAAAAACTGGACTAAACAAACATCAGACACAGACCTTGATCTTATTGGTGTACACTTCGATAGTAAGACTGGACAAATCATTGCTGTTGGGGGTAATACTGATTTTGCAGATCCTAACAATTCCAATACCGGTATCATTCTCACCAGTCCCAATGGCATAGACTGGTCACCCCAAGGCTCCACGTTCAACCATGTATACCGAAGTCTCGCATCCTCAGGTAAAGAAACCGTTGTTGTAGGCCAATCTGGAATTATCAGGACAAGCGCAGACTTAAAGCAGTGGGACAGCCAAACCAACGGCTCCCTGAATGCAGTTTTTGATATGGTATCAACTGATAACCAGACCGTTGCCGTTAGCGAGCATGGCGAAATTCTCACAAGTTACGATGGCCGGAGCTGGGCCTCTCACAATTCGGGAATTATAAGTAATCTATATGCAATCACCTGGACCGGCTCTCAATTAGTGGCCGTTGGTGGAGAGATCAGCGCCACTAGCGGTGGTGTCATCATGAGCAGCACTGATGGCATTAATTGGATCAACCGAACACCTGCCGGATCATTGGGTTTGCTAACAGACATTGCCTGGACCGGCTCTCAATTAATCGCTATAGGAGCCAAAGGATTGCTTCTAACCAGCCCAAATGGCATTGATTGGACAACCCAAAACTCGACAGTCCACCAAACTCTGCTAACTGTTGGGGTAAGCAGTAGTAATCAAATAGTCATTGCAGGACAGTCTGGAGCCCTCCTCACATCGACAGACAGTGGCACAAGCTGGACACATATCGAGGGGATAGATAAAAATATACATTTTTTTAGCATCACCTGGACAGGTTCTTCCTTTTTCATTGCGGGTAGAACCCCAGATAACGAAAATATATTATTAACGAGTACCGATGGCTTAAGCTGGACTCCACTTACCCCGCAAATAAAAGACCCCTTGCAAGATATTCATTGGACTGGCACCCGATTGCTAGCCATTACACAACACCCAGATGTCTTCACAGGAGAACAACATTCAAACCTGTTAACAAGTACTGACGGCAGCACTTGGTCTAAAATACCTACTCCATCCAGCAATGGAGTTAACTGTGTTATTGAGTATCAAGGAGCCACCCTTATTGGTGGCGGTGGCGGGACAATTTTATATAGGAAAAACTGAACCCACAGACCCATCTGGAGCAGTCATTATTCCATACTCATCATACGATGTGATAGCGTCACAAGGCTCCTATGCGCCACCGAGAAAAAGAAATATATCCTTTCCCATAAAGGCGTTATTCTCGCCAATCCATGGCAAGAATAGCAGCCAATAGGTACAGGAAGTTATACTTGGTTGCTTCCTCCCAACCAACGATAAACAACTCCTCCTAAAATCGCACCACCGATAGGAGCCACCCAAAACAACCATAGCTGTTGCAAAGCCCAACCACCCACAAATAAAGCAGGCCCAGTACTACGCGCAGGGTTTACAGAAGTATTCGTAATGGGAATACTGATTAAATGAATTAAGGTAAGACCTAAACCTATCGCAATGGGGGCAAACCCCTTAGGAGCTTTAGCATCTGTTGCACCCATAATAATAATTAGGAACATAAACGTCATAACAACTTCAGTCACAAGCGCCGATACTATATTGTACTTTCCTGGTGAGTGCTCACCAAAACCATTGGATGCAAACCCCCCTGATAAATCAACAAAGTCTCCGCCACCGCTAAAAATCACATAAAGAATTCCGGCACCAGCAATCGCACCTAAGACCTGAACGATAATATAAGGGATCAGCTCAACCGTCGAAAAACGACCGCCCGCCCATAAACCAAATGAAACGGCCGGGTTCAGATGGCAACCAGAAATATGGCCGATAGCATAGGCCATTGTGAGTACAGTCAAACCAAATGCAAATGAAACACCCAATAAACCGATTCCAACATCCGGGAAAGCAGCGGCCAATACCGCACTTCCACAACCGCCTAAAACGAGCCACAATGTTCCTATAAATTCAGCTCCAAGCTTTCTTGTCATTTCCATAAATAACCTCATGTGATAAAAGAATGGTGGACGATATCCCGTTGATTGATATCATCATGGATTCTAGCCCAGCAAAGGTTCATTATGAACGTCGAATTGTGAAGCGTTGTGAACCATTTTTAGTTTTAAAATTATAAGCTTATAACATGTATAAACACACATATATTCGAAACCAGTTTCACTGGAAACTTAACTCAGATATTCCATAAGAATCGCCACCTAATTTGAAAATTTATCGTAAAATCAAATCATTCAGGGAAAAGAAAGAGCCTCCAGAAAGGTCGATTTGGCCTGAATACAAAAACGAATATTGATAGTAGGAAACAATAACGATGCCTAAACTCGAACTTCATTTTATCGGTGCTACTCGTGGCGTTACCGGCTCTTTACATCTCATTAAAGTAGGCCGGTTTCAAATCCTGATGGATTGCGGTCTAATTCAAGGCAATTCGAAAGCCGAGGCACAGAACCGTCAGCCTTTCCCTTTTGAAGCAAATGAAATTGACGCACTGATTTTAAGTCACGCCCATATCGACCACAGTGGCCGTATTCCTCTATTGGTCAAAGCCGGCTTTAAGGGGCCAATTTACACCCATCGCGCGAGCCATGACCTGTGTGAAATCATGCTGGAAGATTCCGCCTACCTTCAGGAAAAGGATGCCGAATGGGATAACCGCAAACGTAAGCGTAAAGGTCTGCCGCTGGTTGACGCGCTCTATACCATCGATGATGCGAAAGCCGCCTTACGCCAATTTAAAACCTTCGAATACGATAAAAAAGAAAAAATACTGCCCGGTGTTCAGTTACGTCTGCGCGATGCTGGCCACATACTTGGCTCCGCCAACGTTGAGCTCTGGCTGGAGGATGAGGGAGTTCACCGCAAGGTTGTGTTCAGTGGTGACCTTGGCCATCGTGGCTCCGTGATACTGCGTGACCCAAGCATTCTCGACAAAGCCGACCTCGTGCTGATGGAAACCACCTATGGTGATCGCCTGCATCGACCATGGGAGCAAACCTGGGAAGAAATTCGAGAAATTGGAGCATCCTTGCGCAACGGTTCCGGCAACATTCTCATTCCCGCCTTTGCCGTAGGTCGAACCCAAAGCATCTTATACGCATTCAAAAAATACTTTGAAGAATGGGAGTTAAAACGCTGGCAAGTTTTTCTCGACAGCCCAATGGCCATACGGGCTACGAATATCTATCTAAAGCACACTCAGCTATATGACGAAGACGCTGCCAACGTTTGGAGCCATACGGGTAAAGAACCTCTTCTACCTAACCTGCATTACAGCAAAACAAGCAGTCAATCTATGCAGCTCAATAAAATAAGCTCCGGTGCTATTATTATAGCCGGTAGCGGCATGTGTAATGGGGGCCGTATCAAACACCATCTTAAACACAATATCTGGCGGAGTGACTGCCACGTTATTATTGTAGGCTACCAAGCACACGGCACAACCGGACGCGCACTGGTAGAAGGCGCAAAACATATCCGCCTGTGGGGAGAGACCATTCGCGTCGCAGCCAAGGTTCATACCATCGGAGGTTTATCCGCACACGCAGATCAAACAGGGCTTTTAAATTGGTACAAACACTTCAAAAATACACCTCCCGTCGTTCTGGTACACGGAGAAAAAACAACTAAAGAAACCTTTGCAAAGTTACTTCGCAGTCAAACAGGTGCGCAGGTAACCATCGCGGAACTAGGCCGACATATTGACTTAACCCGTACTTCAAACATGTCTAGTTAACATAAATGGCGAAAAACGGACTCTAATAGATGCTAGAATGACGACCTCACATGAAAGCAACAACACACGCGTTCAAAAGCCAAATGACTCCGACCACAGGAGGTTCTTAAGTCATTGAAAAAACCAATAAAAACACCCATACTTATTAAGCCTTAAGTGAGTTACCCACTTCTCGATACCGTTACGTCTCCAGCCGAACTGCGTAGACTGTCAGAAGCCCAACTTGACAAGTTAGCAATCGAATTGCGCGCTTTTCTGCTCGAATCAGTAGGCAAAACGGGGGGGCATCTCGCCTCCGGCTTAGGCGTCATCGAACTGACTATTGCCTTGCACTACGTCTATAACACGCCTAACGATCCGTTAGTCTGGGATGTTGGGCATCAATGCTACCCACACAAAATCCTTACCGGGCGCCGCGAACACATGCACTCCATCCGCCGCAAAGACGGGCTGGCAGGGTTTCCGCGTCGCAATGAAAGCCCTTACGATAGTTTTGGCGCCGGGCACTCCAGCACATCAATCGGTGCTGCATTGGGCATGGCTATCGCAGCCCGCCAATTAGGGAAAGCCAAAAAACCGGTTGCCATCATCGGTGATGGTGCCATGACCGCAGGCATGTCCTTCGAAGCCCTCAATCATGCAGGGGATCTTAACGAAGATTTGTTGGTTATCCTGAATGACAATGACATGTCGATCTCCCCTAATGTCGGCGGTCTGTCCAATTACATGACCCGCATTTTATCCAGCCAGCTTTTCACCAGCATGCGTGAAGAAGGAAAGCGAATTCTTAAAAACGTACCTCCCGTCGAGGAATTCGCGCGTCGTGCTGAGGAACATGTTAAAGGCATGGTGATGCCCGGCACGTTGTTTGAGGAACTGGGCTTTAATTATATTGGCCCAATTGATGGCCATAACATTTCAAGCCTGGTTAAAACACTGAGAAATATACGCCAACTCAATGGCCCTATCCTTCTCCACGCCATCACACGCAAAGGCAAAGGCTATACCCACGCTGAAAACGAACCGATCCGCTACCATGGCGTGGGGCAGTTTGATCCGGCCAATGGACTGGGAGCAACCCAAGCCAGTAGCAAAACCTATACAGAAATCTTCAGTGATTGGCTTTGTGACCAGGCCAGTGCTGATAAACGATTAATAGGAATTACCCCTGCCATGCGCGAGGGTTCCGGTTTAGTTGAGTTTTCGAAGCGTTTTCCCGAGCGCTATTTTGACGTAGCCATTGCTGAGCAACACGCCCTGACCCTAGCCGCAGGCATGGCCTGTGAAGGCATGAAACCCGTTGTCGCGATTTACTCAACTTTTTTACAACGTGCCTACGATCAACTCGTGCATGACATCGCCCTGCAAAACCTCCCCGTGTTACTCGCCATTGATCGCGCCGGACTGGTCGGACCCGACGGCCCTACCCACTCAGGTAGCTTCGATATCAGCTTTCTACGTTGCATTCCGAATATGACGATCATGACACCGACTAATGAGGCAGAGTGCCGGCAAATGCTAACCACCGGGTTCAAGTTAAACGGACCTGCTGCTGTGCGTTATCCGCGCGGAAAAGGCCCTGGAATTTTTCCAGACTCGGCACTATCAACCTTACCCATTGGTAAAGGAGACATTGTTCGTAAAGGGACATCTCTCGCTCTACTGGTCTTCGGTAGCCCAATGCAAGACGCACTCAAAGCTGCAGAACGCTTGGGAGCCAGCGTTGCTAATATGCGTTTTGCTAAACCCCTTGACGAAGCCTTAATCGTCGAACTGGCAAAACAGCACCAGGGCTTCGTTACCATCGAAGATGGCGCACTCGCATGTGGAGCCGGCAGTGCTGTCAATGAGCTATTGCACCAATTAAATATTAAAACCTCCATCCTCAATATAGGCTTGCCCGACCGGTTTCAGGAACACAGCAGCCGCGAGGATTTACTGACCGAAGCGGGGCTGGACGCAGAAAGCATCTACCAACGTATATGCCAACATTTTAAAACGGAGAATTGCAATCCATCTCAGCCTCGGATAGCATCCGGCGAGTACTAACCCCACCGCACAAATGACTGAAATATATACGCTCAAAATCGTAACCGATTTCGCGTCGGCACATACGTTGCGGGATTACCCCGGAGCCTGTAGTCGCATGCACGGCCATAACTGGAAAGTGGAAGCTGAAGTCACTGCAACACGGCTGGATGACGTTGGAATGGGGATCGATTTTAAGGATATCAAACGAGCAACCAAAGACATCGCGGCACAACTAGACCATCGTTATCTAAACGATGTGCCCCCCTTTACTGACATAAACCCTACCGCAGAAAATATCGCCGCCTATTTTTACGCTGAGCTTTCCCACGCGCTGAATTCGAACCATATTCAAGTGAGTTCGGTGACACTCTGGGAAACTGAACGCGCCTGCGTACGCTATAGCAAGGACTGAGCCCCCAATGCCTGATACAAAAATACCCGACGTCCAGAGTTCACAGGATACCCGCAAAATCCCCATCGACAAAGTGGGGATCAAAGCCATCAAACATCCGATTCGGATTAAAGAGCGCAATGGCGGCGAGCAGCATACCATCGCCGAATTTAATATGTACGTGGACTTGCCACACAATTTTAAGGGCACGCATATGTCGCGCTTCGTACAAATTCTTAATGAGCACGAGCGCGAAATCTCGGTGGACACATTCAGGCTCATGCTCAGTGAGATGACCGAAAGACTGGAGGCACAATCAGGCCATATAGAAATGAATTTCCCCTACTTCATTAATAAGGCCGCACCGGTGAACGGCGTCAAAAGCCTCATGGATTATGACCTCACCTTCATTGGAGAGATTCATAATGGCCATCCAACCACCTACGTCAAAGTCGTCGTACCCGTCACCAGCTTATGCCCTTGCTCTAAAAAGATTTCAGATCGCGGCGCTCACAACCAGCGTTCACATATCACCATTACTGCGCAACTCAAAAAATTTATCTGGATAGAAGAGTTGATTGACCTGGTCGAAAACGAGGCGTCCTGCGAACTTTATGGCCTGCTCAAACGTCCCGACGAAAAACACGTTACTGAACGTGCCTATGACAACCCCAAATTTGTCGAAGATACCGTGCGTGATATAGCCGCACGTCTAAATGCCGAAGACCGTATCTCTGCGTACACATTAGAAGCAGAAAATTTTGAGTCAATCCACAACCACTCCGCCTATGCCTATATTGAAAAAGATAAAACCCAAGGCTAGCGGTTATACATGCTCAGCTTCTAAAGCATCCAATACAGAAGTCATCACTTGGTTTATTCTTGAGAACCGAGAGCGATCCACCAATATTTCGGCTTCTGACTGGACGTACTGTGCTCCATCAAGTTCGTCACGGCAGTTCTCAATGAGCGCTGTTGCCGATTGAAAAGTCGTTTCTAAATGAAATTGAAACGCGGCAACTCGATGATCCAATATAAAACCCTGGTGCTTACAGGCTTCACTTTCTGCTAGCAGTATCGCATCTTGTGGAATATCAAAAGTATCGCCATGCCAATGAAAGACGTCAACCTCCTCAGGAAGCGCCTGTGACAACGTGCAATTACTTGCTTCAGGAGATCGGTTAACCCTAAACCAGCCAATCTCTCTATGCGTATTTTTGTACACTCTGGCACCAAGCGCATCTGCAATCAACTGCGCACCAAGACATATACCCAGGACAATTTTGCCCGCATTAATCGCCTCTTTAATCAACTCCTTTTCAGCCTTTAACCAAGGGTAGCGCGCATCATCATAGATACCCATAGGCCCACCCATAACTATTAGCCAATCGATATTATCAACCAGAGGTAAAGTATGCGTTGCATATAAATGAGTGGCAGAAAGCTGATGACCTTTTTCTCTCAAAACAAGCTCAATACTGCCCAAGCCTTCAAAAGACACATGTTGTAAATAATGGACGTGCATTTAGTCTCTATGGGTACCTCAACGTATTCATAGGCTTGCCCCCATGAGCTTTATTAAATTTTAATCCGTAAGAAGATTAACCCTTGCACCTGCCGTTATTTTATCGATCTCAAACCGTATTTCACAATACTCCGAGCATTCGTCAATAGGCGTTGGATCATCGCTACAACTGCATCCGGCTATAATACTCGTATAAAAAATACCCGCTCTAACACAAAGACACCCTCGCTCTTCTAGGGCGCTAATAAGCATTGCACTAACACTATTGCCATTTGCGTAACTCCCCTGTGTTAGCCCCTGCTGCAAAGGGAGCAGCGCAGCATCCAACGCCTCAATTTCTTTTTGTAGGACAACTCTAAATTGGGGCGTTTGCCAAGCATCGAGCGTTTTAACAAGCTTAATCATTGTCATAGCGAACCTCCAAAGGGGCAGAGTATAGTTGACCGGCAAACTGCTCAGACTATCGATAGATTATAAGCTGTGCATTATCAATTGCGAAAGGTATACTAGAGCGAACAGGCTGATGATCTATCGCGATGGCTATCTCGCGCTGATCTGCCTAAATCGAATAGTCAACTTGTACGCCCCTTGCTCTAAAGATCCACTCCAGTACGACCATTAAGCGCTGCTTTGATGCATACGACCTGATGGCATACTCATTTTCTACGCGAAAGTGGTTTCAGATTGCCGATAGCTCATTTAGACAAGCTGGGCGACAAAACGCACACCAGGATTTATTTATGAAGAAGCTTTTTATCAGTAGTCTCCCCCAGGATGCGACTGAAGACTCTGTCCGTGCTATGTTCTCAGAATATGGCACTGTACGCTCCATCAAAATCGCCTCGGATATTTTTACGGGAAAATGCAAGGGTTTTGGCTTTATCGAGATGGAAGGACATGAAGCCCGCGCCGCGCAATCCGCGCTCGATGGGAAAGATATCGGCGGAGGTGACAGGTCACTGCGTGTACTCTTTGAATACCCTAAAGCCAAGCAACGCGGGCGTCTACTCCGCTAAAGCTTCTCTGCAACTCCCTTAAATAAGCCCCTCATTCTATCAGAAGCAAACCCAGGGGTTTGGTTGGCTAGGCATCCGATACCCTTGGACACGAAAGGCATGTCGCTCATTGCCCTTTCTCGACCTCCTGCACAAGCACCCAAGGAGCAGCAACCACTGCCCAGAATACCGGCTCGGTCTCCTGCCAAGACCGAGCATCTTCGGTGGACGCTTTGATTAAGTCTCCACTTGCCATCCAAGCCTCAACTTTGGCCCGATGATCACTGGCAATAGCAACTGCAATTTCCAGTAAATCCGCACGCTGACTCACCACCTGGACAAGGCCACGCGCAAAAAACCGCTGAATTTCAGGCCACAATACCTTACCCGACTCAGTATTTAACCTTACATATAAATCGGATAGTGATTCCGTCATGTGAGTTAAGAATTAACGAAGACAATACATACTGCTTTGAACACAAAACTAACCTATTTTAGAAGGTTAGTTGAATCATCACCTTATTTTTCCTCAAAAACCGAGCCTACTCGCACCAAGGGCTCTAAAGCCCATGTGCGAACAATACTATTTCAACAAACTAGGTAATGACAACCACCTTGACAATAAAGTAAACGGCCAAGACAAACGCGCCATAGCTTACCGCATAAAGAAATAGGTTAGAGCCACTCCTTTTTTTCAGGCTCTCAATTTCAATGCCTCCTTGCCACTTTGGATACTGCTGGATCATTCTTGCTGATCTCCCAGAACGTGACTTGAAGTGTCGTATTATAGACTTCTCGACCAGATTTCAACACTAGGGAAAACCCGAGATTTTCGTGTAAAATATTAATCATAGGGCACTTCTATTAATTCTGGGTTGAGCAGATTGAGATTCAGAATTCTCAAGAGCAAGGCGCCAAGTGATTGTAATAGTTATTCTATTGCGAGTGCTTAGTAACGCAGCTATTGGGAATCCTGGACTCAAGGTGCCAATCCATGAATAAATAGAGGTACCCTATACTTATTCTTTCCTACTTAGCACGATAAGAAAATGATGCTTTATCCCTGATGGCGATACTCAAAAACTGCAGCCTACAGCACACTTTTCGAGAGGACTTGTCATCGTTCTGTCAGTATCCTTAGATAAAATATAATTTAGGTTAATTTTAAGGCAGGATCCAACTAACTCAAAAGGACTTATGACAAACACCTCAGACGAAACACATGAACTAGAAGAATTGGTAATCAAGGAGGCTGTACTCAGTGCCACAGGTTTGGATACAGACGCGCTGCAAATTGGAATAAAGGGCGACCCATCTCTCCGGGAAACGGCCCCCCTACGAGGCAGGTACCAAAGCATATTAGATGAGCGATTCAATGAAATTGGGCCTAGTTTAGAACGCCTGCTAATGCATCAAAGCACATACCAAATTTTTATCGGCTTTAATAACGCAGAGGTACGAACCTACTCCATTTTTGATCCATTGCGGGAAGAAATCCACTCCGCAGACAAGCTATTGGACAAAGACTATATCGCGCGGCATTTCCCTGAAATTCCTTTCGATGAAAAAATTGCACTGATGCGAGAACTCTATGATTTTATTTTCCAAAATCATCACTATCAACGGGTTCCTAGCTATTGGAGGAAAATCGTTGATCGGCGGCACCAAGCGTGGCAACCTATGAGTTCTGATGAAATCTCGCAAATATGCCGGACACTTTCGGCGCTACGAGGCTTGAAGAATTATTATTTACGCAACGTAACCATTTCAATTGTGCAGTCCATCGTGAGAATGCAATTCAACTGCGACGGCACTCAGATTGTCAGGGCTCAAGACTTTAAACAGTTTATAGAAGAAAACTTACCTGACTAATCATGAAGTCAAACACCGCAGGGCAAAAAATAACTGGCCCTGCGGCAAACATTAGGCTATCTAAAATTATCCAGCAGCCAATTTGTCTTTAATCGCATTCACAACATTGTCGCTAGAGGTTGCATCTGCAGTAATCAACAGCCCTTCCTTCTCATAAAAACCTGTCAGTGGTGCCGTCATTTCGTCATAGGTATCCAGACGCTTACTAATGGCCTCTTCAGTTTCATCATCACGCTGAATGGTTGGGCTACCACATAAATCACAGACACCTTCTACCTTAGTTGGCTTAGATTTTACGTTATAGATTTCTTGGCATTCAGAATTTGAGCAGGTACGGCGCGTGGTCAAGCGATCCAAAATAACTGAACGCGGCACATCAATGTTAACCGCCATATCCAGTTTAATGTCCAATTTTTTCAACATTTCTTTGAGCGCTTCTGCCTGGGGAATCGTACGGGGGAATCCGTCCAGTAAAAAACCTTTTTCACAATCAGATTCTTGCAAACGCGCGCCCATGATATCCATAATCAACTGGTCAGGCACCAGTTCACCGCGATTCATATAACCTTTAGCTTCTTTTCCCAAATCAGTTTCGGCTTTTACCGCAGCACGCAGGATGTCGCCCGTAGAAATTTGCACTGAACCGTCCATTGCGGTTAACAACTTAGCAACCGTACCCTTACCCGCGCCTGGGGCGCCCAATAAAATTAATCTCATTCCTGTTCCTCTGTATAGGTTTAACCGAAACCTGAACCCTAGAATTCAGGCATATTAAAAGAAAGATGCGTCACACAGGCCGCGTATTGTGCTGCTAAGTCGTTTTTGAATCAATGGAATTAAGCGTATAAATTAGGGTATAAAGCATGCCAATAGCTATAAATTGGCCGAACCTGCCAAGTTGAGTAGCACCGCATAACGAACAAACTTTCCCATACCGATCAATAACACCGCTACCCATAGCTTAGTCCCGCCCCAACCCGCCGCTAAACAAAGAGGGTCGCCAATAACCGGCAACCAAGAGAGCAGCAGCAACGGACTACCCCATTGATTAATCCATTGCAGCGCCTTTTTATGAGCGGGCTTTTCTAGCGTAGATTGAAGAAAATGGCGTTTTAGATACCAGCCAATACCCCAATTACTTAACCCACCAAGCGTATTTCCTAGAGTCGCAATCATTAGCAAGATCAGTGGCGAGGCAAACACCTGAGCATGGCTGTAGAGAAGGACTAGCTCAGACCCTCCCGGCAAAAGTGTAGACGCAAGAAAACTGCTTCCAAACAGCGTCCATAAACCACCACTATTCAAATGTCACTCGACCTTTCTGTTTGCTGTAACTCCGATAAATACTGGAATAGGAGACGAGCCGATTTAAGTGGTTTATTCAGTGCTTGTTCTTTATGAGCATTACGCACAAGCTGCCGCAGTCGTTGACGATCTGCATGCGCAAGCCGAATAAGCAACTCATCCAGCAGCCCTTCATCGCCTGCTAGTAAGGCATCACGCCAACGCTCCACCTCATGAAAAGCCTTTGTAGCCTCCTGGTGAGGTCTAGCCTCTTCGTCCAATGCATGACGAATAGCCTTAGCATCTGCACCACGTAACAAACCTTCAATAAATTTATACTGCCGTTTGAGCGCACTGCGTTTGAATTTTTTTGCCGCAACCACCGCCTCAAATAGCACCTTATCGATAGGTATCTTCTCTAATTCAGCCACCCCCAAAACCACCAATCGCTCCCCCAGCGCCCGCAGTGCAAGCATCTCTCGTTTATCCTGTGACTTGTTTTTACGCTCTTTGAGCGGCTTCTCTCTACTAAGACTCATTTTAACCTGCGAGTATTCTCATATTGACGGGGGAAATCTCTTCATGATGGGTATATTATATCCCGCCATCTATTTCCATCAAAAATACCCATGAAGACACATGAATTACTGTGCCGACTCAATGGCTTGCAGCATGGCTCAGACCACCATGTCAGCAGACCGTCAAATGCTCTACCACTTTATAACCATGCCTTGGCACTAATACAATGAAGATACTTATTCGATACTTTTTTAAAGGTCTACGCATCGTACTTGGCCCCATCTTGCTTTTATGGGATGGGATCACCAGCCCTACGGGTATTAAACGCACCCCTGAGGCACAACAAAAAGTTGACGAACACACTCATAAACTCACACTCTACCACTATAAAACTTGCCCATTCTGCATCAAAACCCGTCGCGAAATGAAACGCCTTTCCCTCAACATTGAAAAACGCGATGCACAAAAAAACGAGCAAAATAAAAAAGATTTGCTCAAAGGCGGTGGCCAAATAAAAGTACCCTGCCTAAAAATTGAAGAGGAAGATGGAAGCATTCGCTGGATGTACGAATCTGACAAAATCATAGAATACCTGCAAAACCAGTTCGGTCAATGACACGGGTTATCGGACTACTTCCTTCCGGGCATATACATTGCTATACGCCCAATACCGGCCAAAAAGAAAACGCCTTAAACAGTCAAATCGCCAAAGCTTTTTCAAGACATACCAGTGAAGGGCTGTTTGAACTGGCTGTAAAAGGTAAAGAGCCTGAACTCTCAGCAGTATCACGGTACTGGTTTCATTTCAGCAATCTCTATCTAAAAAAAAGATGCCTGGATACCTTCGGCGACCTCAACAACCTTCCCTCGATAGATGAACTGGATGAGCAGCAAGCAAATCAATTGCTATCAATCGCACCGCCCATGCAAGGTGCCGAATATCTCAGTGTTGACGCTTTACAAAATATTTGGAATGAATTGGACGCATGGCTTCGAAAACAGGTTAAAAATGTCGAAAGTTTTGGGGCATTCCTCGCCAAAAAAGCTCCTCAATGGCATCAAGTGGGACGGGTCTGTTTCCACCTGGCGGAAAACCCGCGCGACCCAGACTACCCATTCGCGTTTATGGCGACCTATTCCCAAGAGATTACCCGTCAGGGAAAACCTCGTTATCACCCGCTGAGCCACGCGCTCCAAGAGTACGCTGGAACAAAAAACACCAAGGCTATGATTCGCCTTCTAACCCCTGTTAGCCGCGCCGCTTATAGCAGTCCGCTGATCAAGGATCTTGTTGGTAGCGGCGACATTTACCACCCTCTCGACTGGACTGCGGACGAAGCCTATCGCTTTTTAAAAGAAACCCCCAAATATGAATCCAGCGGAATTCTGTTACGTCTACCGGACTGGTGGAAACAACGCACTAGACCGCAGATAGGCATCACCCTTGGTGATAAAAAGCAGAAAAGAGTAGACATTGATTCCTTACTCGATTTCAAACTCAACATTGCCTTGGGTGAACAATCGCTCAGTCAACGGGAGTTGCAACAACTATTGAAAATGGAAGATGGCTTGATCTACTTCAAGGGGCAATGGGTCGAGGTGGATCAACATAAATTACATGAGGCACTCACCCACTGGGAAAATATAGCGGCATAAGCCTCTGAGAACGGGCTTTCATTTATTGAGGGCATGCGACTACTGGCCGGCGCGCCAGTGGACTTGGGTAACTCTGCGGAAACAGAAAATGCACAAGTATGGTCATTTATTAAACCTGGAAAATGGCTCGGAACATTGCTGGATCAATTGCATTCCCCAGAGGCCATAAAAAAGCCCACTTCCGGGAAGGCGCTCAAAGCAACGCTACGGCCCTATCAAGAGCAAGGAGTAAACTGGTTATGGTTGCTCTCTCAGTTAGGATTGGGAGCTTGTTTAGCTGATGATATGGGTTTGGGAAAAACCATTCAGATCATCGCATTATTATTACTGGTGAAAAAGTCCAGAACAAAAAACAGTGACCAACGTGCCTCTCTTATCATTCTGCCTGCATCACTGCTCTCCAACTGGAAAGCAGAACTTGAGCGATTCGCACCGTCTTTGCGTTGTGTATTTGTGCATAGCTCCGAAATGAACAAACGTACAATAACTGAATGGGCTGAAGATTCTGGCTCAAGACTCAGCAATACGGATGTAGTATTAACCACATATTCGATGCTGACACGGCAACAATGGTTGCATGATCAGCAATGGCAACTGCTGGTATTAGATGAAGCCCAGGCGATAAAAAACCCCACCACACGGCAGGCCAAAACAGTTAAAGAACTTCATGCCAAAGCACGTATCGCATTAACGGGAACACCCGTGGAAAATCGACTCTCAGATCTCTGGTCCCTATTCTACTTTCTAAACCCTGGGTTACTCGGCTCAGCAAAACGTTTTAAGGCGTTTGCTAAATCACTTGCCGATGATGATGGCCATCAATATGCACCTCTGAGAAACTTGGTTAAACCCTATATATTACGGCGCTTAAAAACAGACCGCACCATCATCAGTGACTTGCCCGATAAAACAGAGGTCATTGCCTACTGCAGCTTAAGTAAACGGCAAGCCGTCTTATATCAAAAATCCGTTAAGGAATTTGAACATTCCCTGCAAAACTTAGAGGGTATCAAGCGCCGTGGATTAGTATTCGCCTATTTAATGCGCTTCAAACAGATCTGTAATCACAGTACTCAACTGACGGGGGATGGAGATTATGATCTTAAAGGTAGTGGCAAATTTTTACGTTTAACAGAACTTTGTGAAGAGATTGCCTCACGTCAACAAAAGGTACTAATCTTTACCCAGTTTCGCGAAATTACCGATCCACTCGCGGCCTGTTTAGAACAGGTCTTTGGTCAACCGGGTCTTATTCTGCATGGAGGAACTCCGGTAAAACAGCGGCAAAAACTCGTGGATCAATTTCAAAATGAAGAAGGCCCACCTTTCTTTGTACTATCCATCAAGGCAGGAGGCACAGGTTTAAACCTGACCCAGGCCTCTCATGTCATTCACTTCGACCGCTGGTGGAATCCAGCCGTCGAAAACCAAGCAACCGACCGCGCCTTCCGCATCGGCCAAAAAAATAATGTGTTGGTACATAAATTTGTCTGTCGCGGCACCGTAGAAGAAAAGATTAACGCAATGATTGAAGAAAAAAAATCCCTAGCAAATGATATCCTGGAAGGTGGGGCTGAAACGTTGCTCACCGAAATGAAAAATGACGAAATTATTCAACTGGTCTCCCTTGATATTAACAAGGCCAACGCTGATTAGGAGAAAACAGTATGCCATACGGTAGATGGCCCGCTTATGTACCTGTCGCAAAGCGGCGCGCTCGCGCGGAAAAGCAAGTAAAAAAACTGCAAAAGCAGGGGAAAGTCATCGAGTCCATTGAGCCAATTAAAGGACGAAAAATTGCGACAACATTCTGGGGGGAGGCTTGGTGTAAACACTTAGAAAAATTTAGTGATTATGAAAATCGCCTGCCACGCGGTAGAACCTATGTACGAAATGGCTCGGTCTGCCACTTGGCGATATCAAAAGGCCAGATAGAGGCAATGGTCAGCGGGTCTTCAATTTATCATATCCATATCAAGATAAAAGCGCTGCCTAAAAAAAGATGGAATGACATAAAAAAAGCTTGTGCCGGCCAAATTGGTTCCATGCTGGAATTACTGCAAGGACATTTCTCCAAGCACGTAATGGAAATAGTGGCTGACCAAAAAACGGGCCTGTTCCCCGCGCCAAATGAAATAAAACTTTCCTGTAATTGCCCCGACTGGGCTGACCTGTGCAAACATTTAGCGGCTGTCCTATATGGCGTAGGAACGCGTTTGGATAAGCGACCTGAGCTACTCTTTCTTTTGCGAGGCGTTAACGAAGAAGAACTGGTCGATACCAAACTGGATATTCAAACCATAAACTCAGCTCCAAACAAGCGTCGTATTGCCGACCAGAACCTAAGCGATATATTTAATATTGATATTGAAGCACCCCTCAAACCCTCTAAGAAGAAAACCAAGAATACTAGGAAAAAAACTGTAAAGAAAAAATCACCCACAAAAATAAAAGGTACTTACACCAAAAAACCCAGAAAACCTTTGCCTCAAAAAACACCTACTCAAAAACGACCTTTTCCTGGAACCTCTGCATCCGTAAAACGACTGAGAAAACGCCTTGCCATGACACCGCAAGAATTTGCCTGCCTAGTCGGGGTCAGCCATACCAGCATTATTAATTGGGAGCGCCATGGAGGCAAACTTAAACTCCAGAAAAGAAGCAAAGAGGCACTTGATAAAACATCATGTTTGACACCTCTTCAAGCAAAAAGAAGGCTAAACAAGCGATTAAAATATTATTAGTTAGCCACCTAAATCACATGAATCACTTTAAGCCTATTACCATGAACACAACCCTACCCTGGAAAAACGTCGTGAGCCTTTCAATCTATCTTTTATTGATACTCGGTCTATTTGGCTACGTTTACCAAGCTCAAGCTCAGGAATGTCAATCAGAGCATGTAAAAATTCAGATGCTAGGCACACGCGGCCCAGAGTTCCTTGATGACAGAGCATCCACGGGATATTTAATCTGGCTAGATAATAAAGCAAGAGTCATTATTGATACGGGCCCCGGCACGGTACAAAGATTTAAACAAAGTAGCGCACGATACGAAGATATCAAACTGATACTATTTACTCACTTTCATGTAGATCATAGCGCAGATTTTCCAGCCTATGTCAAAGGTGGTTTTTTTACGGAAAAAAGCGAAGACCTGGAGATTATTGAGGGTATAGCCGCGATATAATGTACAAATAACTTCAACAAAAACAGCTTGTTTGCTAATATTTATTGAAATCAAGTTACTAAAGT
>JAULBP010078029.1:0-12525 GCA_032355345.1 Lepetodrilus pustulosus | reverse complement strand
AACATCCAAAACGGCTCACGATATTGACGAAAATCGAATATTGAATTGGCGAAAACGGTACCAAATCGATTGGTAGGTAACGGTACCTTGACTTATATTTTAAGGAGATAAAGGTATACTGTTTGGAATTTAGACGATATCAATCGTTAATTGGTAGTTTTTTAATTGAATATCGTGCACCGTTTTGGATGTTGCCGTTTTGCAACCTGCACTCAAAGAACAATAAAATTTAGTATGATGCTGAACACGCGAAACCCCTCGTAGTGTGACAGCGTATAGCACAGACTGATATTTTATCGCTGTCAGGAGAGCATGATTTGAGACAGAACCCAACGCGATTTTGCAATATTCCCCATATCTACGTAAATATCAAGCTTTGTAACTTCAGTCCTGAGGGATACCAATGTTTGTCAATTATATCAATAATAATAATCATTGCATTTATATAACGCATCAAACACAAATACACATTACTACATTAAAAACTGGATCACCATCTACACTTCGTGTATTTCTATGAACTTGGTTCGAGCCCTGTGTTGATATTTTTCCAAATATACTGATGGAAACATTTAAAGGAACGCAAGTATTGTAATAAGGATATAAAACGACCTTTCCAATAGAACTAGTATGCCCAAATTTAACAATTATCTTTCTTTGCGCGTGTAGAACACGATACAATCAATAAATTACCCATATATCAAAAGGTGATCATTAGTAAATGTAAATTTGAAACCGTGTTATTGTGAGACGTAATGGCGAGACAGTACCCGACTTCAGGTCCAAAATTGTAGATTATTGGTATGATTTCATGAGGAATATCAATATAACACGTTGCTATATAGGTCAACAAGTCAAACCGGGTAATTTCTAGAATTTAGGCATATTAGTTCTATTGGAAAGGTTATAAAAACCGCTTGCCAACAATGTCGTGTTATATCCCTATTACAATGCATGTGTTCCTTTAAATTTTTCTATCAATATATGTTAAATTTTAAATAATAGAAAATAATATATACATTTTCAAAATTGCTGTGTCAGAGAAAGCTTAAAACCAGTGGATCAATATCATATTTTTATTTTTAGAAATTACGCTGATCAGTTGGCGGCTTAAAGTCCAAGGAGCTATAGTATCACATTACGGTAGCAGTTCTCGATCAATAGCAAGACAGGTTTCAGTTTCCAATTATCTCGCCGAAGCAGATGTCCCCGTTATATTGGTCTTCCGGTTAAACTGGTGACGAAGAACACTCAGGGATGATAACATGAAGCGGTATTCCAATAAACTGGAAGAGTCGGAAGATTTAGGTGTGTGTATTTGTCAGCCAAAATACAAGATCATTACTTCAGACTGTTTCCTCCTCGTAACGTTTAGTTGGAAAGTCTAGCGTTAGTCATGATTTTCATACGTATTCCGAATTGATATTCACATTGGACACAAGCTGCCGAGCATAAAGAATTATCATCCTGGTTACCATCCTCGCACAAAAGAGGTACTTATTACGTTCTCACTTCAATACTACCCCTGGCACACATATAGGGGGAAAACCCACACAAAAGGTCTATAGGAGTTATAAATAGAACAATGGTAACATTTATTTCATTGGATAGATATTAACGGCGATGTCATACGGGAAATTATTTCATTGCTTGGCTGTTTGCGCGAGTTTTCTCATAGATGTGTGCCAGGGGTAGTATTGAAGTGAGAACGTAATAAGTACCCTTGCGATGCGAGAGTGACTGGTTATTTAATTCGCATGTTTAAGGCGTTGATTTAATATGGACATTGTTATGTAAAAGTCTGACAGAGTTGAAAATATACCGTAAGTGTATCAATGAGCAAGGCAAGTCCTGCTATGTGGGAGAAAGCCCGAGTATAGCTATCATGCCGTCCAATACTGAGAGGCATTGAACCGAGTTCCAATGATAAAGCGGAGCAACTGTAATTTTAAGAGGATATATACCCACTGATACCACTGTCTCCTAACACCGTGGAACATTGTCTTTGAGGCCGCCATCATAATGCATTCCACCAGTGGGGTGAATGTTCGTAAACAGGAATTCTCCGGTTCTTCTTTCATAACGACGTCATAAACTAAGTTATTAGTAATTAGAATGTTGTAAAAGTTCACTTGTAAAAGGAATTTCACAACGGGAAGGGGGTCAAATGTAATTATATGATGTAGAGACCATTTTGGACCGTCATCGATTTAATCCCGTCAAAAGTAGGTCGTCATAAAGGCATATCACATACGGTTGACCTAAATAATGGACAAGGAAATTTCTATCTGAGACTACTTACTTTTGATTTATCCATCCAAATGCATCTATTTACTAATGCACTCATTCCCCAACCCTCGATAGTTATCATAAATTTCATATTTTATATGAATTCAGGTTACGAAGCATTAATTATCTTGTTTTTGATGCATCACTGATTTATGAATGAACGTTGTCCTGTCGTTTAATATGTTAGTCGTACCACTTGCATTAATATAATGAAGCAAAATAAAATACGACCGGTCGACCACATTCAGGTTGTCAATGGTATTCAGTGGTATTTTGTCTACCATACAGCGGTGACTAGGTTTTTGGTAGGACAGACATGATGTTGTGCATGTCAAGTGAATGTAGTTTGCAGGTGTACCTAAGAACTAGTCCAAAACAACCATAAATATCGGTGATCGTGTATAATGTCTTTAAACTAGCAGTAGAAGGTATGAATGTCAGTGATAGAACAAATCGCATATCGTATGTGCATTCTTTACACCAATTGCATTTGCCTTGCAAGATCTGGAATTATTGAAATTCCGTGTACATTGTTAAGATGCCTCCCTCACAGCCAGACGTTCTTTCGCTGAAGAGCAACATATACTCAACAAAATAAAGTAAGGGTCAGTACCATTTGTTAATATAAATTTAGCTTTATATATTATTTGAACAATGAAGAAGATGTCTACAGGCTTCAGATACTCTTCGAGAACTTGCAGACGTATTGGAATATAATGGTACCAGGTCACTCGAGACGAATTCTGAAATTTTGCAAAAAGCTTCTTCACAACATGTCTGCTGGCGCTTCTCTTATCACGCAAAGTATAATTAAGCACGTGTGTGGTGGTGCATCCTCTAAAAAAAAGGACAGGTAGTAGGGTATGAAACAGCAGTCACTGAATTCGTGTCTTGAGGATGGTCTGTATTAGTGGTACTGAGTGTGTTAAATAATGTAATCTTATGAATGTAATGCAGACTTAATAGGTCATACGTTTTCACGGTTTCTGATTTTAATCATAGCGAGTGTAAACTTGTCTCCGTTTCTGTTCAAGCAGGAATCTCTCCCAAGTTGCTTATTGTACGAACAAGACAAGCTTTGGTACTGTATATTTTTAACATGATTCCAAAGCATACAAATTCGAAGGCAATGTTTCAAGTAAAAAAAATAGATGTTTCATACATAATACGACCAATCCAAACACGGGTAGGCCTACATTCAACCATGCATCGTCAGTCTTAGATTCCAAGGAATTAGACACACAACTGATCCAGTTGCGTGACACCAGACTATACCGGTAGTTTCGACCTAAACCAGAGGTTCGCGACTACACGTAGAGTATAGCAGAAAAGCTGCAATGCATGACGCATTGTTACCAACTAAAATATAGTTTGCTTTCATGCATTAGACCCAGTCTGCGCAATGGGGGTCAGAATGTAATTATCAGATTATATGATGCCATACACATTACGCATATATCTGAAGCTAGAATGTGTTAAAAAGTTCTTTAAATATGTTCCTAGATCATAAAAAAATAAATCATTTCAATAATTACATAACATAGACACGATTGACAATGCTTTAAGAGCCAAGTTACCAAGCTGGAACGACCTTTTCCCCAGTCATTTTAGCGATTAATAAACCGTGTTGAAAACAACTTATGTATTTTCAAAATACATTCTATAACGACCATACATTTTGGCAACTGTTTATATAATTTATATTAGTCCCTGTATTTATCAGTCCATGTACACGAGTTGGTGTATTAACATTAATTGCTACAATTTGGGGTTATTACAATAGTTGGATACCAAAATACAGCGCCTTACGTTTTGGGGAAGCATAAAAAAAATATTTATGGGAAATGTGGTCTGACTAAACAAGTGCACAGCTTCCATACAAAGGCGCCCGTTCATTGTGTTAAGCAAACTATACACTCCCTGGTTTTCCCCTGTGCACGACTGACCCAGATCACAAAGCCAGGCGCGCCATGTTAAAAACTGACCCACGATTGACAATACGTGTGGACCAACTGCCCATTGTTAGTAAACTACACGACCAGGGTATCCTTTCACGAAGCTCTTATCCTCAAAGCATGCTAAGAGAGTGGTAGCGCTCTCTTTGCCGATACCCAATACATTGCTGAGAGCGCTATCCTTATCTTAGCAGATAAGAGAGCTTCGTGAAAGGATACCCTGTAGTATTGGAAATATAATGTCGTCAAAATGATGGAAACTGGTGCAAAATACCAAGCCATATCCAAATTGTATTTGCAGTTTATGATCGACATGACGAAATACCCAACACAATGCCTCCGCATAAAGCGCATGAACCGAGTTATTTTTGTTATGAAAACGCCATGGAGCATGTAAAGACTTTAAATAAATAAATTACTGCTTCTAAAAATAAATATTAAAAAAATATATCCAACTTCATACTTTTGTTGATGAGGAGCTGCTTGCTTAATATCCAACAATCTAAAGAGTGTAAATTGCTTTCTGCAGTACAAACTATGTGGTGTGTACACCTCCAATAAATATATGATGTACTACTAAGTCTACTACTAGTATAATTAGCATTATACCTAGAAATGTGCAACTGTTGGTGTGTTTTTAAATAATAATAGTGTGAATATGAATATTGTGCAAAATCCATGTTCTTATAGCATGCATACCCATAGCGCTACGGATCAGTGCTCTCATTTTCCTTCTCAATTCCCTGGAGAGTATACAACATTACAGCAGGTCATTTTAAAAAGCTTTATTTGAATACAAATTTACTCTTGCTCTGCAAGGATGGTAGAATTCAAATTGCATTTCACATTGATTTGTAAAAATATGATCAAACAATTTGAAATATGTTACTCATCTTATAATCAAAATACATGACAAATAAACACAAACAAAATATATAGAGTATGTTTTGGTAAATCACTATTACCATTGACCATAATTTTCTCAAAAGGTTTCCATACAATATAAACAAATATAAAATCATGATTATATTTATCAGATTAATTAAAAATTATTTTTTTCTTTTCACATTAATTGACTGCAAATGTCTTAAAGGCATACAACCACACATTTCAATGAACTCATTGCACTATATTTGAGTAATAAATGCAAACTACATTCATTTGTGATACTTATCAATTTGAAATGCCAACATCCCTTTCAGTGATCCACATTGAGGGAATTCAATCTTGCAGATAATGTTCCAAATGCAAGATAATTATAGCTGTTCCCTGTATTCATATAAAATATAGTGTTGGAAGTGCATCAGTAAACAACAACTCCTAGAGAAATTTGTTTGCCAATAATATAGGTCAACCATCTGTGATAGTATGCCTTTAAAGGTACACAATCAGAGAAGGTTACCAAATGGTCAAATGAATTTATAACCAAGACCTCACGTTTCATTTGTTCACCAAACAGTTATTTACTAATATAATTATTCCCCAACACTTCATAGCCATAAAATAAAATAATATTTTAACATCTTTGGAACATCTCGTTGAAGGCTTCAGAGTTTGTGACTGAATTTGGAGTTTACCTGGTTTGCTGTGAAAGCTCTTCACAGCAAAGATATGCCATAATTTGAAAATACTGAAGACATCCTGTTTGCTATACACACAAGTGATGTCATGTATGCAAATTGAATATATTTTGCATTAATAACTCATGTTTGTTCAATTGAGTGAGGTAATCAAAATATGTGATTGTATGCTTAAATGTATCTATTAAAAACAAGGGCAGCAACTAAAGTACAACACTTAATTTATTTATTATTTTAATTCTTCAATTTACTTTGCAAGACTCAAGTGAGATATATCCCCCCATGATAATTTCCATCAAAATGGCCTTGACCTTTAGTGGTATTCAGCAATACTTCATTCAATAAACAAACCTCTGATCAATAAACATAGATAAACAGGATGCATCAGTAAACATGGTAAAGGTTAAACCTCAGTAATTTGACTTTTGAAATTTTAAAACAATTAACTGTTTGCCTACTTTGACAAGTACATCTGACATAAAAGCAATCAATAAACATAGAAAAGGTCATAAAGTTGTTCTTGTTTTATATATTATTCATTTACCTACAGGCAATAAAAAGGGATTAAAAATCCATAAACTGTTCTTGGAACGTACATGTTATTGTCAGCCACAACTAGGTCTGTCGACTAGTTGAAGTATAAATATATATTATACAATTATATATAATATAAATAGGGGAGATCTTAATGCGTATAAATGTGTCCTGCTTACGATCAGATTTATTATTTTTTAAATAAATGTGATTAAACTATACCATAGAACTTTCTGGGGTCATGTCATTACTCAGTAGCAAACTTGTAATATAACTAAAATATTGTGCAATTTACTACCAGTTTTAATTGCAAATTGTTCACTAAAAAACACTACTTTCCTTATCCTAAATACAGATGTTAAACTTAACAAGCGCATAGCTACATCGGGGAAAATACAGAAATGTGGTTCTTACAAAAGATATATACATGAGAGCAAGGCGTCTCCACTCACTAAATCACCCATCCAACCACACAAGTCAGTAATGTGACCATCATTCATAATCAAAGATAAATTGTAGCTAAAACTCCAACATTTTGACAGCTTACAAGTTTTGGTTTAAACATCCTTTCTGAATGCACTGTTTGAAGCCACAGTAAAGCATAGGACCATCACACCACTTGCGTCACTGCACGTGATCTCTCCGAATTTTTCTTAAAAATCCAAAAACTAAACAATAAATCACAGATAAACAATGCAACGCATGCCGTTCTTTGATGCTATCAGTTCTTTGATCCTAATATATTCAGCTGCTTAGCACACAGACAAGGGAAAGCTTTGGTTTGTGGGTGGGAATAGTCGAGATTCACATTTGTACAATACAATTATACATAAATACTGTTCAATCGTTAATGTTTACTTTCTTATTATCCACATTATTTTGGGAGGGAGGGGCGTCTGGAAAACAAGTTTTGGTTTTGCGAGTTTGTTCCGAGTCTCTTGGTTTAATTTTTCTTTTTTTTAACGGAAATTCTCCATTTACCCGTCATGCGAATGGCACCATATTTGGACACTTTCAAGCATCCTGGCTGAGCACTGTTGTCAAACATGCCATAGGACCCTTGTTTACTCCTTGTCCGTGTTGTTCATCACATTGTTTAAAAAAAGCACTGATTTTTCAAACGGTCCTGCAACTATCTCAGGGAGGCTGCAATAACTGCCCCCAGTGCATTATGCGAGGGATGGCCCCCAAACTACACAGCCACACAGCAAGTAGGAACAGCCATCACTTGTCAGTCGTTAACCAATTGGTTTTTGGCTTCTTTTTTTTTATTTTGAAACATTGAAACAAGTTTGAAACATCACACTACAGACTCGTTTGTTCTTGGTGAAAAGATTTTGCAGTAAAATTGTTTCCATGACAGGAAGGTTTTACCAGTCCAGATCCACACTCCGGACGTAATTCCCACTATCACAGTCATGAGGTATTTGATCATGAATACATTAAAATCGGGCCATGGTTTTGAATTCATGCCATACGGACAGGGAAAGTTCATCTTTTTGCACACGTGCGAGTGCCACGTTACCATCCACTGGTCCCTGAAAGATTGTTCGTAAAAGTAGCATGCTATTACAATTGTTGCTGGCACAGTGTACAGTACTGAAAATATTCCAATACGAACCATCAGCTTCTCTAGCTTGTCTGTCTTGGTTCCGTCACTTTTCATGATGGTACGAATGCGGAACAACGACACAAATCCGGCTAAGAGGAACGACGTTCCGATAATTAAGTACACAACAAGAGGCGCGAGAACAAATCCTCGCAGAGCGTCCACGTCGAATATGCCAGTAAAACACACTCCACTGAGAACGTCGCCATCTACCTGCCCCATGGCTAGGATGGCGATGGTTTTGATGGCAGGAACAGCCCATGCTGCTAGATGGAAGTATTGCGAGTTGGCTTCGATGGCTTCGTGTCCCCACTTCATCCCAGCGGCAAGGAACCAAGTGAGCGTCAGAATAACCCACCAGATGGAACTTGCCATGCTGAAGAAGTACAGCATCATGAACAGGATTGTGCAGCCTTCTTTCTTGGTACCTTGAGTGATAATCGGCTGCATGGTCACTGAAGCTTCATTGGGTGGGTCGAAGGGATCGTTGCAAGAAACCTTCTCCCTCAGTGCAAAGCCGACAACATAAGCCAGAGCAACCATGAAATAGCATCCCGATAGGAAAATAATGGGCCTCTCTGGGTACCTGAATCTCTGCATGTCGATGAGGAACGTCAGCACTGTGAACAGCGTGGAGGCCAAGCAAATACATGACCATACTCCAATCCACCATCGAGCGAATTCTCGGTTATCGGTTTTGAAGAACATATCTTTACAAGGCGCACCACAGTCTCTCTCTAAATGGTTGCCCACTTTCAGTCTGTAATCGAAACCCTTCGGCACTCGGAGACTAGCTGGACATCGGAAACCATAATCCCTGGTGACTTTGGTCTCGTTCCTACCTGGGTACGAAGGTTTTCCCGACGGCGGAGGTTTGGTCGTGTTGGTCGGTTCCGTGTTGTTCTCTCCCACACACAGTCCCGACGGTGGGAACTGTTCACACTTCAAGCTCTCCGGCCACTGGAAGCCGAATTTGTTCATCAGACTCTCGCACCCTGTTCTTGCCTGGTTACAGAGCGAGCGACACGGGGGTATCGCCTCATCCAACACCGTACACACTGGGACATACATCGTGCACAAAAAAAACTTCAACTGCTGACTACACTGGACCTTGACGAGGGGAAAGAATTGGTGTACTTCTAACCCAGCATCGTCCTGTTTGACGTGGTTCAGTAAGTTAGGCATGATAGTTTCATTATACTGAATGTCCTTACATAAAGGAATAGTGATAGGTTCGCACCTGCCGTGAGGCGCAATGGCCTGGTCTGTGATCCTCGTGTATGTCTGACAGTCGCCACCATGTTGCAGTAGCAAGCTGCATGCAAGTAGCGCTCCTAACAACAGCTTCTGTATGGATCCGAGTTCACCCATCTTGGTAATGCACAATGTCCGAGACGACGAATAAGGGTTTTATCACCCAAACTGGTCAAGTTCAGCTCTACGGTTTCCTTAACGCATTCGACTCATGACAATCATGGCTGCCTTTGTGAGAGAGACTACTTTCAAACAGACAACTAAGCCCGGCGGCTTCTAGGATCCCCAAATTCCATATGCCCGTTCTGTAACAAAGGCGTGACTAGTCGTGGAGCAACTGGAAACCGTTGAACTACGATTCGCCAATAGGAAAGCACGCACTGTACTGGGGTTCTCGATGATTGGTTAAACTGGTTCAGCTCTGCCGATCCATTCTCCCCCTCCGGTAACGGCCATACCATATTTTTCAAGGGCGATTGCATATTATGTCCAGACTATTGACTGCGAACTAGTGATAATGATCGGTGCATACATTTTCTCAGCACATTCATGAAATTGTTGCTGATTCTTCACAAATTAGAGGGACAAAAATACCGTGTTAACATATTGCATAATATGTTTAAAGCGTTTCACTAAACCGGACTTCGCAATGTCTGCAGACGTGTTATGCTTCAATGATTATGTCAGTGGAGGTCACGGTTGGCGATTGCTATTTAATCTACCCCACACACCCCAGTAAACACGTTTTGATGGGAGCTCCATTATCTAGTAGATTCTATACACATCGTATTTTCGCCGACTAGCGGCGGATGTGCTCTGAATATACACATTTTTCACACAGGTGCAATAACAAACAGACCATCTCTATATGCTGGGTAGGGATTGTGTACTGTGTTAAATAATTGAAAAGAAAGGTACGACTTGTTATTTCCAGGCTAGCTCTCAAAAGAGTTATTGCCTCCAAATTTGTTAGCCCGGGGGAGAATTTACTGTAAAGAAATAAAAACAGTCGTGACAGCTGTTTCATGCTTTCATTTCACCGTAATGTTAGATGTCGTATTCAGAACAATAACCCAATGCTCAATTTTACTATTGATGGATATACAATACTGTAACATCCATGGCGAGCCTGGTGTATCTATTGGAAATACTGGTGTGTATGTCGTTTGTGCACGGACCGATGCGAATTGATGTATATTTAATCAAAAGGTAAATAACATTCAGTTGCATACATGCATATTACATTCATTGCATAGCTTCGATCCAATGCACGCAGGAAGTGAAATACGATATTAAACATGAATATATAATTGAGATATTGAAAGTATTGATAATTGAAAATATTTATATATTATTTTGATTCGGTATTATATTATTATTTATAATAGTTTACGTAACCAAACATTAAACAGTATCTTATTCTGTAGCTTTGTTGCCTATTTTGCATATCTAAGTATATATAATATTAATATAAACTATTAATAGTAATACTGATGTTGATGATGATGATGATGATGATAATGATGATAATAATATTCATAATAAAGCTTGCCATAGCACTACATACATTATCAAATGACCAATGCGCACTTATTTCACCTTCTCAACAAGATGAGGAGTATGCAAGCTTCCATGTAACGTGCTATTAGTTTATATTTACAATTCCATAGCATATAATATTGCATGAGAAAGAACATAATCTGTTTCTTCGGTAACAACGTAGTCGTAGATCGATCCATATAAAGCATAGATTCAGAAAGACGCAATGTATTCTTTGTATATCTAGACTATGCGTTATTTGCTAGCAAGTTGTATCAGTCAGCAATATCACCTACTAGTAAATAAACATGCATAGGCAAGTACAAAATAAACATTATGTAATGGATTTAACCCTTGTAAAAATACCTCTTGATAGTTGGATTTAAATAATCCATATTACGCCATAAGACGATTACAAATTCCGTTATGAACCACCTCATGCACCTTGCATATAATGGTAAATTACCAGAATTGTTTATACTCATTAGACTCACTGCCCCCGCACTGCGTAAATGTTTGTTATGTGTTTGTATGTATAACATAGTATAATTATTGGTGATTGTCTGATTAACACGTTGTGGTCATTCATTCAAGTCTCATATTTCACGCTTTCATTACACCGTTGTTGGTTACATTTGATCAGTACACAATTAGCGGTACCTTTGATGTTGTTTAGCGGCGAAGATAAAAGAAATAGTATCAGACGTGTATATTTCGTCTGTTGTAATTAATACCCCCAGCTGTAGTTTGGGTACAAATTTGATACGATCTGAAAAGTGCTCGGGGGTGGGGGTAGGGGTGGGAGAGAATCAACTATAGGTATTGTGCACAACAAAATAGTTTTCCATAGGCCACAATGCCAATGGTAGAGTTTGGATTGATATAACTATTTAGGATCCGATGGAAACCACAATACCTGACCATAAATGACATAACTCATAAATAATAGATTTCTACCGGCGTTTTTTGTGTAGACAGTAACCGGAATTCGTATTGCGTGTCAATGAGAAAGAGTTGCAGTACCGGGAAGTTTTCATAAGGACTAATGTGTCATTTAATTTTGAACCGTACTTAATAGCGAATCATCTCTTAAGTAGATGTCATTCAGCTACGTAATAAAACTATGCGTTTGCCACTTTTATTTCAATAATATCAATTATTTACTTAGTTTTACAGTTATCGATACATTTCATTGCACTTGTTGAGACACTATACTTTGCTAATTGACCGCGCAGGCATGGTCGTGCTAAATGACGATTCACTTTGTGTAAGAGCAGATTATAATTAATCTCGTAAGTTAGCCATACTTAACTCCGCTGTGAGCAATTATAACTAACAGTCTATGTTGTTTAAGGCCAATTATGTTTATTCTGTGAAAATTGGAGATAGATTGAGATTGAATAATGTGTTTTAACAACCATCAGATCTGCCACAGTGCTTTCACAACTAAATACCTGTTGTTTTATATGCAGTAATGATAAGTATCCAAGTACATGTACTTATAAACAGAAATAGAACTATTTCTTGGTTTATCACAGAATAGTGTAAAGGAACATTCGTATAATTAATGTATAAATGTCCTGTATTGATTGTACTACAAGTGTAGTTAATTGATTTTCATGTACTCTCATGTACTCTCCTCCACTCCCAAACCCACCTCTCTCTCTCTCTCTCTCTCTCTCTCTCTCTCTCTCTCTCTCTCTCTGTGGTGTGTATCTGTGTGTGTGTGTGTGTGCGTGCGTGTGTGTGTGTCTCTCTCTCTCTC
>JAULBP010077923.1:0-12531 GCA_032355345.1 Lepetodrilus pustulosus | reverse complement strand
GTTGGTATGACACAGTGTTGTTATTTATTTTGTAAGTAAGTTGTAATTATGTTTCATGAGATTGTGTGATGGCAGTTGTTTTGGTTGGAACGGTCGATTTATCAAAACTTTTGAAGTCATGTAGAGATGAGATTGTACGGCGTAAGCATAACAGTCTCTGTGACGTCAGTGATTTGACTAGTACAAAGGAATTACGTCAAGACCGACTTTGCTTCATTGTGATATGAAGCGAGTGGGTATCTATGACGTTCACTTAAGGACCTACAAGTAGTACTGTCAATATAATAAGATGAAATACCCATCTCTTATTGCATTATAAGGACCATACATGTGTGAGCTTGCATATGGCTTAGACTAAGGCAATGTGGAATATTCCAACTTTGTTACATATTTCTTTCAAATAAAGTTTGCTTAAAACTTTAATATGTTGTTTGTCATTGCTTGGTCAGTATGATGGAGTGTTCTACAAATGAGCGTGTGAGGTGGCAGCTTACCGGCACACAGGAGCTGAGCACTCCGTTGGTGGCACAGACTGACAGTCGGTACGTCGGCTGATGCTCCCAGTCCAGTCTCCCATCCAAGTACAGCGTCCCATGCTCCGGCTGTATGGCAAACTTGTCGTCTTGGTTACCGTCTGAAATAAACACAACAATGGGTCACATGTGGCAATTCTTAAAGAAAAGTAACATTATCTTCATTGTTAAAATGGAATACATCCTTGATGGCACTGCTATGGTAGTGTCCTATAAAAAAAAAAGAGAGAGAAAAAGAGGGGCTGTTACTTTTCTAAAATACAGCCGCCATTTTTGTCCATTGGAAATCTGTCGATTATTTCTGACAAATCTACAGTTTTCTGTTCATTATCATTTAAGAATGTACAATTTTGTAATGCATTATTTGAGATTGTGTGGACTTGTATTATTTCAAACCACAGTGTATCATCACTCACACTTGAAAAATATAGCTATGCAGGCTACAAAGAAGTCAACCAAAATTCATCAAGTCTTTTGAAACAGTCACTTTTATCCAGCAACAGCACGTGCTGCACGACGTGTTCATACAGGTTGCATGGAACATGATATGTGCATGATAAACCAGCCGGAGAGCGAGCATGTTCACGAAGCGCACTTGAAATGAGTGCTGTATTTTAAGTCAGATTACATCCTCGTAACAGCCAATTCGTGAAAAGCACTATCCTCGGACATTCTTTTTCACGAATCGTCTGTTACTAGGATGTTATCCTATACTTAAAGGTACATGTCTTGATCTACCATATTAATAAGAGGTGTGAAAGAGACAGAGAGAAAAGAGAGAAGGAGGGGTAGAGGTGGATGGGAGGAAGAAGAAAGGGAAAGAGTTTGGAGTTCAACCATACTGGATAGCATAGCATCAGAAATTCAAACAAGAAATCTACTTTCATAGGAAAGGAATACCTTCCAATAAAACAATCACTGTTCATTATATAAGCAGACAGAACTAGAAACACCTGTTAACTAGCAGCTATCACACAGAATTGCTTCCAAAAATCAACCATGAAAATAAATTTTGGACCACGTCAAAACAAAACAGACTTCCCACTTCCTGCCACTGGGAGCAAGCACCAGATGGTCCAACTTTCCCCCTGCTCCATTAGCTATCAACGAAGCATGACATTCGCACCAGTGGCTGTCTTTGACTTGCAGTAGTCAAACTTCTATTTCTCTTTCTGTGATGTGTTTTGCATACTTGCATGCATTCCTGACAGCTAGCATTCTCAGATAGTGATCTACCTTGGAAGAAATAACATACAAATTCCCTCTTTCAAGAGAAAGTAATGTTCTTCGGTAACATTTAAACGGTGTATTGTTAGAAATTAAGTTCTGTTCTGGAAAGGATGAGTTTCTGTTTAATTAGCTTTTGGAATGTTAAAGTTACAGTATTATCCATCATATTTGTAGTGATTGGTTACCTTGAAACTGTCTATTTGTAAATACTAGTTATTTTCTCCTACATTTCATATGCAATGTACGGTACTACATCTGAAATGAACATGATACAAGTATTAATGATCATGTAGAATAACACAAATAAAATGTTGACACAATTTAGACTATCTAAATATTTGTAATACTGTGTACTTCATGTGAATCGTTTTCGATAAGAACAAATGAGTCACTGTTAATGGAGTCTATCATCCTGCAGTGGAATCTTTCTCCGATTTGTGACGCCAATATGAACAAAGAAACCCAATGAAAAAATATTTTCGATATATTAAATTTCAATAATCAGCACATAATTGTGTTCTCAACTTCCTCAGATAAACAGTTCCAAATCCCCTGTTAGAGCATTTCTTACTCCACAGCTAAATGCTGTTCTGGGGTTGCAGACTTTAATCTTGTACATGTCTGGTGTCGATTTTCGTGCATGTCGATAAAGAACAGCACATTCAACTTCCTAAAAGCCGATATACACACCGTCAGCAATCTTTAGCATTGTCACTTGCCGTGTAAACCTATACTTCAGCACTAGAAGCCTGCTATGCCAGCATAGGTCATATTTCCATGGCTGAAGAGTGGCCCCCATGATCAATTTCAATCTCGTACATTTCAGTGATCAATTTCACTTTTCTTGTAATAAGACCCCCCATGTCTGACTGCTTCCTCACAAAACTGGTTCTCTGTTGGAACGCACTGCTGCTACTGCTGGTCATTTACTACATGCACAAATTAGACCGGTACCGAGTCTGTTTCTAACTGCTTCTGACCAGATGGTTTTAAAATGTAATCTGGAATGCTAATCAATCTTTGAATCCTTCACCAGTTAAGAAAACCTCACTGACAGCTTTACACACAGGAGCAACTCAATACTGTGCAGGGATTTCTCCTATCTGAGTGGCCGAATTACTTACAAATAGGTGTGCTAAAGGTGGAGCATCCATTTCAAAGAAGTCTGCGTTAACTTGATACTGCATGTCGAAAGGAATCATAATTACTGACCACTGATCAAGCACTCAAATGTGTTGTCTGCCTCGCAAAATAAACACATTATTCTACTTCTGTCGCTACAGTACTTCATGTTTAGAAGGCTTATCCATTATACCAAGACATTTGAGAATGCAGACACATCAAACATTGAATACTTTATGGAGATGCATTGTATTACACATGTAGTTTGTAGCGATAATACATATTTTGGGCTGGTGATGGTAATGTCATTATGAATAATTCAATTTAGGACGTAATATTCGGTCCATATGCAACACATTGCCTGATTGCCTGTATATTCTATGTGATCTGGTAACTTCTAACCATTAGCAGATAATCATTAAACATAAAAGTAATACCTCCCATCTTGTTCATTACAAACACTAACGCCAGATGCTGTTTTTAGACAAATATAATACGTGGCCACCCCACCCACACATGCAGGCTCGGTAATACAGTTAGCTGCATGCTTCTATTTTTTTAGTTATGTATATAGATGGCAGCCCTTTGATCAAGCTCAACAGGATATTATGGAACATATGAGTGGCTATGTGAAGCACATTTAATTTCTCAACCTTCACTTTATTCTGAAGGAAAATACTTGCTAAAATCGAGATGATTTGCATAATGAATAGCCTCTTGGAAAACTATTTAACTTTAATTAAAAAAATTCAACTTAATTATCGACTAACTACATGCAAATCATATATCTCATCAAAATTCTATGCTGTAAATTCTTTCTACATAGAATCCCATCCAAAAGTTAGTAATAAATACCAAGCTCAAAGCCAATAATTTGAAAGATATTTCAAAATGTCCAAAAAATATTCTGAAGAATAAAAGCGATAAAGGATGATAACTACTAATCTAGAGTGAGTTAACTTCAGCATATGTTTAACTTTATTAAATAAAATGGAGTTTTCCAACCTAAGGAGTGAGGATCTAAGAATTGTTCCTCATACCACACCACCCTACCTCCAGCTGCCCTTATCCTTATCCCTGCAAGTAGCAACCCCACATCCCACCTCCATCCCCCACCTCCACCACATGTATCCACCCTGTCTGCTGGGTAAACACAGCCCAGCTCCACCGAGCACCTATAGGCCTACGCTTCAGTGCCTCCCCCTGATAATGATCTCGTACATCTGAATGCACACGGATGTGGACAAACTTGTGCAAATGCATCCACGACTGATTAAGTAGAACTGTTTATGTTTTCTCAGAGCAAACATCAACAGTGGCGCAACATCTGACTGGTATTTAATGGCCAGACCTGCTTGCTGCTTGATGTGAATACCACGTGACAAAATATGAGCTGGCAAATTTACGACAGTCTTGGAATAGGTAAATTGGTCAACGGGTGTCAATGGCTGCCAGATATAGCAGGATTATCCGTGTACATAGACTGTTATCAGCAGGTGCCCATCAAAAAACATTACTCTTGATTGCAACTGGATGTTTTTGCTTTCTTTTTCATGTTGATGTGGAGGCCCACTGGGGTGACAGAATCAGAGAGGTGTAAAGATAGACCAGAGATAAGAAACTGGATCAGGGAGAAAGAAAAATGGATAGATAAAATAACGGAAAGGGTTGACATAAAAACAAAAGATACGATAAGTAATCTCAACTGTCGGATATAATAGATAAAATATCACCACACAATAGCTATTATTTAACATATCAAGTGACATTTTAATCAATAACACATGCACAATTTTTACTTTTAAGTTATTTCACACGGAAAAAGTTTGCTTGTTAATGCGAATAAAGCACAAGAATAGTGAGAGAGAAATCCTTCAGGATTTAGGACTCCACACACTGCTAGAGCCACACAGCTGCCTTCTCGTGTAGGAAACACCACAACTCTAAGGTAGCGCTAACTCCAGCCTTAGCCTAGTGTAGCCAATTAGAACAGGAATCAAAATTCCAACTTTAGTATTAATTTAGCCAATGATTGCCGTTGGAGCAGAACCTTTATTAACTCTAACCTTATATGGTTAGGGTAGTCAATGGCTAAGATATGAAAAAGAACCGTAACTCCAGTTTTAGCCGCAGTATAGCCAATGATAGCTGTTGCAGCAGGAACCTTTATTAACTCTAACTTTACGGTTAGGGTAGCCAATGGTTAAGATAAAAAAAAAAGGACCCGTAACTCCAGTCTTAGCCACAGTATAGCCAATGATTACGGCTGGAGCATGTTCTCTAGAGTTTGTACAGGAGAGCTGTGGTCAGCCAGGCTTCTACAGAGACTGTGACTGCTTGGAACTGCTTGGAACCATCTGGACCAAGACAGCCAGGACATGAGTGATGCGACTTACCGGCGATGGAGTACCAGATCCTGTCGGTGTTCTCGTCCTCGGCGGACACCATCTCCACCAGCTGGCCGATGAGCTCGTTCTCGGACACAGACACGGAGTACTGGCTCTGGGCGAAGACGGGTGCTTGTGGAGCAGAGCGTGGCCGCGCCACCACCATGATGGTCAGCTTGATGGTGGCCTTCCTCTGAGGCGTCCCTCCATCCATAGCCTTCACCTGAACAACAAAAAATACATGATTAAAAAAAGCAAAAAGGGCTTGTTTGTTTTTTTCATTATTCTGCCATTTGCATTAAACAAATAGATAAGATGTAACAAAGAAAAAGGCAGGTTCTGTTATCTAAACAACATATATATTGCATTAAAAACTGACAGTTCTATCTGGATCAGGTTTCTTCCAGCAGAAAGATGGTGTTTAAAAAAGAAACAGGACAGGGTATCACTTCTCGAAGCTCTCGTACCTATAAGACCATAAGCACTCTTGTTGCGATCTTTAATAATTGGCGATAGTGCAATTACGATAGTACAATTACGATAGTACAATTACAATAGCATTATGGTCTCCTAGTGGACATGAGAGCTTCAAGAAACTCCATGTAGCAATGCAAATTCCAGAAGACCATGGAAGAAATCCTTCAAAGCACTTAAGCTCCAGCACTGAAGTAGAAGCTCAAGAACTGTCAGCAAAACATCAAGGATTGAAACAGAAGGTACAGAACTGAAGCAGCAGCTCCAGCACTGTAAGCAAAACATCAAGGATTGAAACAGAAGGTCCAGAACTGAAACAGAAGCTCCAGAACTGTCAGTAGAAGCTCCAGCAGTACCTGCAGTTTGTGGACTCTGCCTTTGATGAGGTCCCTGGTGGAGTAGACCATCCCTGTGTGTGGATCCACTCGGAACTGGGTCTGCCCGCTGCCCCGCTGTGACTTGATGGTGTAGGTCAACTTGGCATTCTGACCCTCGTCCTTGTCCTGGGCCACCAGTCGATACACAGGGATGTCCGAGTCTCCTCGCGGACTCTCCATGACATGGATGGATGGAGACTTGTCGGCGAACTGGGGACGGTTGTCATTCTCGTCCAGGACTTTGATGACAACTCTGGTTGTGGAGGACAGAGGCCGGTGGTTGTCATTGTCAGATATTGTCACCTGAAACAGAGAGGGAACTTTGAATGCAATGGAGATTATTTAAAGATCTAGATACCTCTAAGTATGGACTTCTATTTTCTGAAGCAATAACAATGACTGATACCTTTTGAATTAAATATACATGTACTTGTTTATTTTGTTGTGTTACAAATAGGCTTCAAACATTTTATTTGTAGTCTGGTCTTCACAGTATGGGTATTGTTTCTCGAAGCTCTCGTATACTATACCATAGCGCTTTCATAAGTGCACTATTGCCATGTATTAGAGATCGCTATGAGAGTGCTTATGCTCTTGTAGTTGATAAGAGAGCTTCAATAGAGGATACCTTGATCTGATTAGCATTTACAACCACATGCATGTACATACACCATTTTCACTTCACCATACAGTTCATTTATTCAAGTTCTTGAAATAAAATAAAACAAAACAAAAGTCAATACTATGAAAGTTATTTAAATAGCCCAACAATCCACATATATTGTTTCACTGACAGTAAAAGTCACACTTAGTTAAGATCATAGTAACATTTAGCAGTAAATATTGGCAAAATGAAATCCTTTACATGCATTTTAGAACCTAGGTTTTACAGCAATAACAAAAAGTTCCATTATGATTATGCCAGATTGTCAATATTAACGTATAATCACTAGACTCATCTAACATTGACTATGATATAGGTCATGCCCCATCAAGCATGTCAATATAAATAACAAGCACCTGTACTGTAGGCACTCTATGTACTAATATCCATTAGCATTATAAACTTGTCTAATCCACTCGTGCGTTGAAGCAGAAAAGTTGCCTCTTCTTATTAACCACCCACTCGAGAGACCAGAAAACTGCAACTTAATAAACCTTTACCGCTCTTTTGTTTATTGCGGATTGTTTTCTCAAAGCGATCAACTCACTGGGTGTCAATAATATCATGAATATTGGAAATCATTGAACATCTGCTGTGTGCCACCAACCAGCTTATAGTGTGTTCCGTGCTCTGACACCGCCACAAGTGAATTCAATCTGCCGGGACACTAACTATATTCTGGCTAGGAGTGTGTGGATCAATTAAAGCAAAACCACAGCTAGTGTCGACATTACTGCCACTTACAGACCATTACATCGTATCGACTGGCCAGAAGGCAGTGAGCCAATGACAGATATAGACCACCAAAGATTACTTAAGCTTTGGGAGATACTGTCATTATATTATTGACCAAGGAGCAATGCATATTTTAGTCTTATCCAATCTCTTCTTGCTATTACAATACTTTAACCCTCTCCCTGCTGGATTAGGCACAGACCCGGCTCCTTAACAAATCTCAAGTTACCTTCAGCTTGGAGAGAGTTCAAGAATGATTATTTTGGTATCGGAGGAGAATTCTGGTACAGTTCCCCCTTGATATAACACGGTTCGATGCACCGCAGATTCGGATACAAGACAGGGTCAGATGTGGATCCCATTTTTATTTTCGTTATTTCCCTGTAATATCGTATAAGACAAGTACTATAACGCAGGGATGTATGTCATTGACCCCAACTTCAACATTATATCCAGGGGACACTGCATATCAAAGATGTGCGTGATCCTTGCATTCAAATAGAACACATTTATCCTTTGCTGATCAATTATTTCAAAGGTGCATGTACATGTAAAATGCATCAGATATCAATTGAATACCCTAAGCTCAAAGAAGGCATAATCAATTCTTCTGCATGCACTCTCATAACTAATTATCTTTTTTTACACTGGTACATGTTTCAATGAAATACTTAATAAACAATTACTGTCAATAAAGAACACTATCACTGCACCAGTGGTGGACAGATGCCGTATAGACTGATGCCATGGACATAGATGTAGATTTCACATGTACATATCACTGACAGGCTGCACATCTTCCTGTAGCATTCCCCCACTGACAGACACCTGTCAACAACAGCTTGCAAAGTCACAAACTTGCTAAGTACACCGCTAAATCATTCTGCCAGGAGAACAGAACACTTATAGTGTTCACCTTAGCCACAGTCCAGCATGCAGATAGACAGATATACACCAGGGGCGGTATCCTATAAACAACTTACGTTTTTGCTTGACTTAAGTCAGCAACTAAAACCTTAGTTATCAACCTATTTTGACCAAGTTTTCTGTATTTGGCTTTGCCAAACTTTATTGAATCTATGTCTAAAACTTCAGACCAATCAAACATAGAAAACTTGGTCAAAATGTGTCGCAAAGTTAGCGTTTTGCGGACTTAAGTCGTAAGCTGTTTATAGGATACCGCCCCAGGAATACATATAGGTAAAATAATAGGCATAAATATATTCAATTTAATTTTTACAGATGAGCTCAAATGTGCTGAATCATCGCTCATAGATTCTATTTCCAGATGCACATATAATGCACTGTAGTTGTTTTACATTGGGATACTAAAAGTTCAGATACAGGAATGTGACAAGGATATTTCATCAAATAATTCCAAAACACGTTTATAGTGTGGGATGTGATAAACTACATTTATTCTATGGAATCTTGGGTCACAATAATTTGACATTGCTATAAGAAATTAAGAAATTATTACTACAAAGAGGTAGGGGCACAGTAAGCCACCCTGGCATGTCATAGTAAGATAGCACTTTCAAAGGAACAAGCGGCCTACATGCAATCCAGAATGGCTACAAGCAAACCATGGTTTTATCTTTGTAGATGTATTGATTGCAAACATTGATAAAAATCGGCTCAAATTATAAATAATATTATCCTTTTGCACATAAACATAGCTGTCCAATATTGCAAATGAGCATATGTAAAAAATAATTAAATTTGCATCAATTCATATAACTTGAACGAATCATAAGAAAGTAAAATGCTAATTTTCTCACAAATACTTAATTCTTAAAAAATAATAAAGGTTTTTGTGAAAATGTCACTAAACCTTCATGTACCCCCACCCCAAAACAAGCATTCTGTTTAATCAGCCTCTACTTTAGCTGATAAGCGTATTCACAGTTTACAGTCACTAACAGTAAAAACAGTAAACATAAGTAAGTCTCCTGTGTGCCCTCTAGTAGGCTAGTAGTGAAGGATGTCAGGGGATTGGCCCCTGGCCCAAGTCGAAGGTCAAACGAAGCACCGCTGATCAAAGGAGATGCCTCAGGCTGCATTTCCAGGGGTGAGGTGTGTTTTGGGAGGTGACCACAACATCTCCTCCGCCTCAGCAGCTCCACCTCACCTGCTCGCAGCCCCAGGCATGTTTATTTGTGTACATTCTGGACATCTGGGTCACTCTGTTCATACACACAGAGTCAATTTCATGAGAATTGACATGGGATTAAATTTCACGGTTGACCTTGTTTCGTCAACTGCTCTACAGACTCATTGAAATAGAAGCATATCAGTGATCTATTAGTATTAGAAGTACATTGAGTGACAAATATACCTGTATGAAGCTTTTCAATATTGGTATATGTATAATGAACATTAGTATTAGAAGTACATTGAGTGACAAATATACCTGTATGAAGCTTTTCAATATCGGTATATGTATAATGAACATGTTTTACAAAACAATCCAATTATCTTTCTATTTATATTAATACTGCTGCAATAATATAGAACTATTTCATATAATAACAATATACAACATGATAAGTGATCATATTTATTTGAAATATATTCATGAGTTTGTCTAATCAGAGCGACTCATGTACCGGACCTATCCTTGTTACCAACAAGAATTAACCGACTAAACGAGCACATGGTTTTCAAATAAAGCTGTCACAAATCCCAGGCATGATGGAGACTAATCCCAAACTCGGTGACCTCATGATGAATGATCACTTTAACTGTTGTTATCTGATGGTCAAGCCTCTCCAAACTGACCACGGCCAATCACTGACCAACACCGCAATCCGCAGGGATCAATCTCTTAAGTCCTCTAGGGGGCGCCCTATTGTCTACCTTGGTGTCCGAAACCAAAACATGCAGAAGTGATTAAGGTGTATCACTTGTCATATATCTAAAGGTGTCTTGAGTATACTGTTTTTGAAATTCCTGCCAATTTTCACAACCACAAACAAATCCAGACCTCCCTGTCCCAATCCTCCATTCCTGGCTATCACTAACCATGTCTACACCTACTGGCATTAGTATCTCATTTTTGATAACGGAGAGAAATTTGACATTAATTTACCATTCATTGAATTCTTAAGTATGTCTACTATAATAGTGAGAGTATACAGGAAACACAGTTTCATGCAAGGAAGCACTTAATTTACTTTGTCGTGCAAGTTTAATAATTCAATTTCCTTAACCAGATCTCATGTTGAAATGATTAAGTATCAACATTTTCATACAAAACTAGCATTCCTTTAGCATTCAAATAATGTAAAAAATTACATTTAATAAAATAGTTTGCTGAATGTTACAGCAAACCTCAGAGTACTGGCAGGTACTGACAGACCAAGTATTTGCAAAATTATTTGCATATACAATATCATTCAAAACCAATGCATAGAAAACAGCGACTGCCCTGTTAACATAGATACCACAGGACTATACAGAGAACTAGTCATTAATCTTCCAAGACTGATCACATCTCAAGGCTGATAACTACGGAACTATGGCTCCATAGGAAGCAATCACTGAACCATTATATCATGAATGACAAGGATTAAGCTAATCTGCTACCAGTGCGTCACCTAATCTTGATGATCTGTGTCTAGTGCAAACATTACCAATACCCGTCTCGCCGATGAGGAAATACAATATCACAACAAAATAGCATTAATATCAGACTTGAAGTTTTTAGCCAAGGTAAATGTCACATTTCCAGTTACAGTAATAGTCAAGATAGAAGCCAATTTCTAAAGTTACATTAAAAAAATACAAATATGTTCCTTGTCAAGTTCTCAGCTTACATGGTTTTGGAAAAAGTCAAGTTCTCAGTCAAGGTAAAAGTCAAGGTAAATGTCAAGGTAACAGTCATGGTAATAACTGGTGTGATTCAGTCACGCTGAAACATCGAGGACTTTCAACAGACTTGTGATGTATGCCTGCTACACTGCTACTCTACCAGTGTCTGTTTATCTTCTGCAACCTTTACAACCAGTGGTAAACTACAACATGTACACAAACAACAAACATCTGAGACTCAGAGATGAAGAATGGATTTTCCAGAACTGTTTTCAACACGCAGCGTAATTCTTCTTTTCTTGTGTATAAACCACAAGGTTTCCCTTTCAGCATCCACACACGCAGTGGTGTGTCGAGATCGTTAATATCTCGTCTGTCATTTGTCCAGAACACCAGTAGTGCCAGAACGGTTATTCTGGTCCACCTCTTGGACCATGAAGCTCACGGCCATTAATTCCATAAGCAACCGCAGTGTTAAGCCTACACGCCAGCCTCCCAATATCCTCTGTACACGCTCCAGGAACCTCTGGACTACAAACACTTCCAGGAAGCGTTGCATGCAAACAGCAAACATATGCAAATGAGGAAAACATGGAAGCTTTATTAACCAATTTCCTCAGCTTAATGTTTTCCCCGAGATACGCCATGCTGATAGTTGTGTGTTTTACAGAAGAAGTCCCCAATTAAGTCGCTCTGTTGAACATATTTCCTTCTTAGAAAAACATGTAATAAAACACAAATTTCCTGACACCTGCAAAGGTATGGGTGATATACCTCCATGTTAGATCGATCACAATACCTGCTCTGTCTGGCACCTGCAGTTGGCTTCAGCAATAAGAAGGTTAAGAGACACAAGTGCAGGCTATGCCATAGCAAGGTCATTGAGCTGCACCAGGAGACAGATCCCAGTGTGTACAAACCAAGTCCTAACTGCCATATACAGAACTATGCCTGTATTCGCGAAACTTCCTAAGTTCTAAGAATTTGCCAAACTGGTTTTCTTCTTATGTTAATTTGTGAGTAAATCTTTTCTCACTAAGAAGTTTGCAAGTTACGAAATTTTGAGAATACGGCCCCTGGTCGTTTCTCTGCCAGTACTCCCTCAGAACATCCAAGTTTCGAATATATGTGGATTACCACAAGGATATTATTCAGCAATACCAACATCATTTTCCCAGACCCACAGTCAGAGACCC
>JAULBP010077824.1:0-12534 GCA_032355345.1 Lepetodrilus pustulosus | reverse complement strand
AAACATCGACACACATGGAATACAGTAAAAGTGCTCACCTGAACATTCCATCTAGACTGGAGAACGCGGTCTTGTTGGAAGGTGGGAATGTCTCTCTCAGTCTGCGCAATAAGTTCAAGCAATACTCTATAAACAGGTTGAATGATTCAGAAAGACACTCTTCCTGAAAAGTAGAGCACATCTTATTTCAATTAATGCTACAAAATCTTGGTGATTGGGTTACGTCAAATTGTCAGAAATAGATATGGATCAAAGAACATTTTATTGTTTTACAATTACTGTACCATTTTCTTTTCTGAGAATATGGGAAAGTACTAAGTGATTACATTTTACACAGTGTGGTGAATACTTATGCACGCATGCGTGCATACACACACACACACACACACACACACACACACACACACACACTGACACACACACACACACACGCACATGCACATACACACACACACACACAGAGACACTGACACCTACAACGAAACACACACATACCACACAAACAGACACAGACACACACACATACACCAACACCGAAACACACACTCACTATCTCAACCCCACCCCAACACGCACACACACCCACCCCAACACCAAAACACACACTGACACATACACAAGCACACTGACACACACACACATACCCCCCATACAAACACAGACACACCATACACACACACACACACACAACACACACACAGACACACACAACACACACACACACACGCGCACACACACACAGACACACACACACTCACTCACGCGCGCACACACACAGACACACTCACTTTCTCAACCCCACCCCAACACCGAAACACACACTGACACACACACACCATACACACACACACAGACACACACACACACACAGCACACACACGCACACACAACACACACACGCGCACACACACACACACAGACAAGATGGCCACTAGTTTGTACGGTGCATACCTCCTCTCTGGACAGAGTAGCTGGCTTCCACACGTTGTCCAGGTCATTGAGGTGAGACAGCAGGAGGTCGTAGCTGAGAGGATGCTTCACGTGTTGTCTGGCGTGGGCCATCCATCGGCTATAGATACAGGTAAAAACAGTCCAAACTAATGTTTATATAACCTTTTACCTAGTGCAGGCAACTACAGATGCCTTATGAATGAATAAATTAGTGGTTTACATCGTAGTGGGAATATTTCACCCATATGTGATGAGATGCCCTACGAAGTAGCAAGTACATGCACTCCAGCAGGGGAAAGCCAGCCATTAGGTGACCAATTATTCCTTCGTTATCTTAAAAAAGGTCAACAAAAAGATGGATCTATTTTCACTTGGTATGTTACAGGAATAGATGACACTAGCAGAAAGACTAATACAGTAATATCAGAATGTCATAACAGCTTGAAATTGGTCTCATTGAGACTGGTACTGTTGCGGTCTGACAGATGTGCTGGCAATGATACACACCCTGGGTGAGCTGACAGTGTTGAGAGTGTACAGCCAGGACAGTTAGACTCACCCTGGGTGGGCTGACAGTGTTGAGAGTGTTGAGAGTGTACAGCCAGGACAGGGAGACTCACCACATGGCTTGCTGCACCTCGGTCACGTCGCCTTGTATGGAGTGCTGGTGGAGGATAGTCAGAGCTGCCTGTGGTAACTCACCATTCCACTTGAAATACGGGTCCTGGAATAGTGAAAGGTATATGGTCCAGTTGTGCGACACCTCTTGTAGGCTAGAATAGTTGACGATTGCCGTTACAATTCTTGTAGCACTGTCTTATTCTGATAGATTACAAAAGTTTCATAAAACCGAATTCCAATTGTAGAAAACTCTACAATTGGACTTACATCTTATTGTAGCGATACAACAGATTGGTACAACTGGAACCTGGGTATCGTTTCTCAAAGCTCTCTTATCCACTATGAGACAATACCGGTAGCCGTGTAAAAGAGATGGCTACAAGAGTGATTATGGTCTCATAGTATTTTTTATTTTTTTTTTTTTATCAGGCATCACAGGGTCTCATAGTATTTACGAAAGCTTCGAGAAACAATACCCAAGTCAGTAAGTACCGATGTTTTATTTCTTTACTTAATCACGGTTTAGAGCCGCTTTCAAGATTTTCACTTGTATCACGGCTTGTCCGTTTAGGGCAGGAGGAAACCTGCAACATCTTTAGCGCTTAATGTTGCTGGAAATCTGTGAGCACTAGCTAGTACTGACAGACCAAGGATGGTAACTGCAAAACGCTATGGTACAGGCAGTGCATCCTATTATGATCACATTGGAAAGGTAATTATGTTAACCTTCTCCCTCCAGAAAGAGTGGCTTGTACGGGGACACAATTCATTGAATCATTGTAGCACTACCATTAAAAGTATTATTGGTTGCACCTGTATATTGTGAGCTACAACCCTTGTAGGGCTATCATCCTGCCATGGAATGGAGACCTGCTTAAAACTAATCATATGAACCTTTTTCTCTCTTTTCTTTCTCAAGTGTACAGGGCAACAGTGATTGTCCCCAGGAAGATGAAGGTTAACACAGTTCATGGACAAATCTGAATATATATAAACAAAAATAAAGCTTTTGCTGACTAGACATGGCAATAGACAATTATTATTGTGATTTTATCAGAAAGCAAGTCTGGGGTCGGGGGCTGGAGGTCATACAGGGCAATCAAATAAATCCACCTCTGGACAAGTAAATCAGTGGATTTCCACAAATAATTTCCTGTGCCTGTGACTAATCACAGTACGCTGATCTACAACTTACATTATTTTTTCTGACTTCGTGTTCTATTATTATGTACATAAGATCTTCGTGCTGTCGGACATCGGTCCAGTTGTCGTCCTCCGGGATCCCGCGGTCCTCTCTGGTGGCCAGGTGCAGCTTCAGGTGGATCTCGCCCTGGATGTTGGACTTGCTGGACCGGCCTTGCAGCGGGTACCACTGGTCAAGTCCTGTTGAAGGGATGTCCTGCAACACAAACGCAGAATGTCCTACAATACCAGCGCAGCATAAATGTATACATTATTCCGGAGGAGTATAAATGTACACATTATTCCGGAGCAGTATAAATGTACACATTATCATTATTATATTGTTGCACATGCCTTTAAAAGGGCCATCGCAAAGCAGTCAGGCATGGGGTTTGACAAGGTTACTATCTTCCTCATTTCCTATTCCTATGTTGTGCTAAATCTTTGCACAAGTCGCGTGGAGTATCTAATCTTGCTAAATATGACATGGTCTTAAAAACCTTTTGCTTGCTCCTCAGCATTGGCAAAGCATTGATAACCTTGGACCATCTGGTCTGTTTTAGTTAAGCTTTCATGGGGAGTCAATATTTAATATAGTGCGTTTCAAACACTAAGATAGAACGGTATATTGGGATATACACCTACATGTAGATCTAGACTAAAAGAAACCATTGCAACAAGACCGGAAGTGGTGGATAAATTTGTAAAAACTCCAAGCTATCACTATTGTTTCTATTCGGACAATTGGTATTATCATTTTAGTATATGATTCACAACCAGACTCATAATTAACAAGGTTAGTGTTATGCCAATGCTGGGAAGATTCTTCAATGCTGGGAACATACATCTAGTGCAATATCCACACAACCCAAGAAGTCGTCAACACTGCTGTCATTCTTAGTTCGAGCTGACTGAGCGATCTGTTTGAAGAATCGTCCCAGGCCTTTCAGTCCTGCTACTTCGTTCAGTTTCTTGGCAGCATCGATCACAGAGAATTCATCGTCATGATCCCTGAAAGTAAAGAAAAAAATAAAATGTTATGTATTCCATAATAATTTTAGAAATGAACAGGGAAAACATAACTATCATTGTCACTAATGGAGCTATTCAAATTATTAGTTAAATAAGCACACATCATTTGAGTATTCAGTAAAAGCAAAAACAATTTTGCAGTCCGGAATTGGTCTAAATGTTGAACAGAAAATAATTCAATGTGTCGCAGTTTCTTGGAAATAAAAATGTCTGGTAACATTGCAGGATTTTATAACATTAATATTGCTCCACATACCAGATGTCCAGATGAAATCTATCTGTGTGGTAGTCATCGAGGTCGCTGTAAGAAAAACAAGACATTTAATAAGAACAATATATCGCAACTTACAAATCTGGAAACTATTAAGCTAAGCTACTTTGAATCAGTTGATACTGAGAACTGGAATACAATACAGCTGATATTTTGAAGATTTGTTATATTCATGTCCTGTGATACTGCGAAGATATGAACATGATATATTATATGTTACAACATGATAAAAGAACATTTAAATACAGTGTCCCCTCGATATAACGCTTTTCGATACACAGTGGATTCGGATATAAGGCAGGGTCAGATGTGGATCCCATTTTTAGTTTTGTTATTTACCTGTACTATGATACTATCGTATAAGGCAGGTACTATAAGATGGCGGGTATGTCAGCGTAATATCGAGGTTACCAGTCTATTGGTATTCTTTTATCGTTATTGTTCAACTTCCGTATGGTGGTTCTATGGTCTGATTAGCAGTGTGCGACATTAGCAGTGTGCGACATTAGCAGTGGCCCGATGGCCAATGTCTTAGCTAAATTCACTTGGCCTAAACTAATTCACTTCCTTAAAGACCGCGTGTCTAAGTAAAATGTTTTTATATTTTATATTAATAAAAGTAAAATTTGTGCTCCTAATTCCCGCGATTGCACTTTATTTCGTCCTGATATCGTGGTGATGTAACTAGATGTAAAAAAAAACTAACCCAAATAGTGATACAAATAACTGTTTACAAAAAAAACATCAAAAAAAACATGAATTTCTACTGGCCCTTAGGATGCCTTTAGCATTGGAAGAAACGGCCCGGGCTAACGGACTAGTGTTATTTTCCAACCCTGGACATAACACTTTATAAGTGTTTGGTTCATCATGCAGAAATGGTATACTGGTAGTCGGTCCAGATAAACATGGCCAGGGCTTCGCTATGTCATTTTTAATTGGCCTTGAAGTCTTTGCTATGTGTTTTCTTAGTGTCGCACACTGTGATTAGACATATCTTCAGTTTTATTCTCATTAGTTTCCTTATCCAAAACCCTGATGATGAAGATGAAACATCTGATTAAGACATCTCATACCAGTGCATTCCATTCTATTCTATGTAGTTATAATGCACAGTTGTGTGGTCATTCACTGCATACATGAATAATGATAGCAATTATCACCTGCTAACAAACAAATGCAAACATTCCATCTGAGGTAGTAAATGAGAGGTAGCAAATAACAGAAAGACATAGAGAGACGGGGAGAGAAAGAGAGATAGAGAGAGATAGAGAGATAGAGAAGGGGAGGGAGAGAGAGAAAGAGAGTTTCAGAGAGTTTTTCAGAGAGTTTGAGAGAGTTTTCAGTGCAAGGCTGAGTAGATGAGATCATGTGAGTGAGTGATTATGGAGTTTAACATCGCTACGGGAATCTTTCGCCCATTTGCAACGAATTAGATCATGTAAACAAGGAAGTAGCAGCACTGAATACAGAACAATTTGTTTTTCATGCTTCTTCATTTTTAATATATAATAATTACATAATCAATGTTTAACCCTCTCCCTGCTGCAGGCAACCTGAGATGCCTTAAAGAAATGTGCCCGTGCCCAATCCAGCAAGGAGAGGGTTAATCATTGCATGGGTGGAAGATTCCCACAGCGACGTTAAACTCCATAATCACTCACTCACTCACTCACACATTAACCCTACTCAGCTTGATAGGTGGCAATCACCGCTACTCTAAGAATGTTTGGTGGCCTGCAGCACTAAGCCGATTAAGCCATTAATAATATAATACCGTTCTAAAGACATGCTGATCAGAGTTATCTCTCCCTTACCTGTAGGATCTGCTCTGTCCACAGACGAGTCCAACTTGACAAACAGCGACTCTCTACCAAGTTCAGATTCCTTGCACTGTAATCATGGGAAAAGCAAGAATAAAATCTTTATACAGGAAACGTTGTAGAAACATGAATAAAATCTCTAAAGTATTAATATGGGAAAACTTTGACAGTAATATGAGTTCCTGTCTGCTACTGTCTTGTGAGTTACTGACTGTTACTGTCTGCTACCGTCTTGTGAGTTACTGACTGTTACTGTCTGCATACCGTCTTGTGAGTTACTGACTGTTACTGTCTGCTACCGTCATGTGAGTTACTGACTGTTACTGTCTGCATACCGTCTTGTGAGCTACTGACTGTTACTGTCTGCATACCGTCATGTGAGCTACTGACTGTTACTGTCTGCATATAGTCTTGTGTCATTTGATTTACTGTCTTCATATTCCAGGGCATTACTTACCTCATCGCCTCCAAACTTGTCCAACATTTCCCATGTGGCATGATCACTGAACACTGAAAACAAATAAATACATAAATACAAAAGTACAAACACAATCACTATGTGAACAGCTTTACTTGTATGTAATTAGTGTCATAATTCAACAAAATCCTGCTATAGATCAGCTAAAGGAATGCAATTGACTAGGCCGGCTAATCAGGTTACGTAAGCTTAACGATGCCTTTAGTCCTGTACACAGTCACTTGAGCTAAACAGCCTGGGCCCCGTTGCTCAAACCAATTGCAGCTGGAACTGATTGTAAAGTGCAGTACACCAACAGTGCATATTGGTAGCAAAGAATTCATCTAGCACCATATTCAATAAATATCTACTGATCGATGTTAAATATTCTATGTTTGATACATTAGATGTTATGTTAGACGTGGTCTTACCTTCAGATGCTGGCACGAATCCCTCGTTGTCACACTCAGGCATTTCCCCATCTTCACCTGCGCCAAAGTCATGCACCATCTCCAGGCTGTCACACATCTGATTGGCTCTCCCCGGGTCACGTGACACTGCAGCAGGCACATCATTGGTTGTTTCTGGATCATGTGACACAGTAGAGGACGCCTGATTGGGCGTCATGTCAGCGGTATCACCATCTCCTAGCTGACTGACAGACGTGGGAGGTGAGGCGTAGGTCTGAATTAAAGAAAAATAATTCCTTGAAAATTAAATTTTTCTTTAACCACAAATTCCATAAACCTCCAGTAGTTCTAGTAATATGATATTTATCTTCTATAAATGTACGAACAAATGAAAAAGCTGAATTATTCGCTTGGAAATTGTGAATTATCTCTGATGAGAAACATAAAATCTTAAATATAGAACATCTTAAAATTACATTGTTCATTTCAAGTATTCTGTCATAGAGCAAGATGATGGTGAAGGAATGAATCTCAAACTATGGTCATAATTCAACAATAGCTTGTGGTATTTGGTGGCAAGATGGATGATATTAATACAAGACTATCAACGTACGGGAGGGTTGAAGCTTGCTGGTTGTTTCAATTTTGACTTTGGCTTTCTGAGATTCTTCTTCAAACCAGACTTCTTCCTGAAATAGATTCCACACATGAGTGACATCACAGATATATTACTACAACCACTAAGGCAGACTAATGGTTTTCATTTATCACAATAATTGTAATTTCAGAATGGAACCAGACTGAAGAACAGAACAAGAAATATTGAATGTTGGCGTTTTGGTGACTAGAAGTGTGCCAAAGGTTACGGTAAGGACACGGTGATAGTGTTATCTCTCTCCATATTGGAAGTGAGGGAAGAGCAGTGTTTGTGCCAAATCCAGCTGAGAAAGGGTTAATCATGATCGTGGCCGATATATATAGATGATCAATGCATGTTTTAAATAGAGACTAGCATGTTGCAATGTAAATCTGACTAAGACCCACATAGGCCATGGGAACAGTAAAGTATAACAACTTACTTGGGTGAGGTTGATGGTGATTGGACGGGAGAAGTGCTGTGATTGGCTGCCAGACTAGCCGGCACAGTCGAGTCAGACTCATCCTTCTCCTTCACTTCTGTCTGAAGGGCTTCTTTCTTCACTCTCTCCATTTCTCTCTTCACTCTCTCCATCTCCTCCAAGTCCAACTCCTGCTGACCCCGCTGTTTGACCTCTGCCCTCTGACCCTCCCCATCCATGCCTGCCTTCCCACTGTCATCATCTGCCTGACCACCTAGAAGTGCGCCATCTGCTTTACCAGTTCCATCTCCTGCTCCTCGTTCCTCAGGGCGTGGCTTCACATCCACAGGCTTTCTCACCTTTTCCTTCTTCTTTACTTTCTTCTTCTTCTCCTTCATTTCCTCCATTCCTTCACTGTCAGCCAACACCGCCTCTTCCTCTCTCTCATCCACAGCCACATCTTTCATGAACGTATCTAATTCCGGCTTTTCTTTTCTTGCAGGACCTGGAACCCGAGGTGAAAGTTCATCTGATGGAGATACAGTGTCTTCAGTACAACATTGAGGTGTTGGTTCTAATGGAGTAGCTTCAGTGACCTTGTGACTTTTGGTGTCCACAGCGAGTGGAATCTCCTGTTCAGGATTACAGAGAGGTTTTGTTTGGCTGACGAGCTGTGCAATACCAGTGCTGGGAGGGTGGTCTGCAGGCTTCAGGAGATCATCGCTGGCACTGATGAATTCACTGGACGTGCTGAGAGGATCTACAGAGACGTTGGACTGATCCTTGATAGGACTTCCCTCTTCTGCATCGCACCACTCCTCCTCCACTGACTCATTCGATATGTCCTCCGTCCTCTCAACATCCAGGAGGTCACTGTCCTTCACAGCATTGTCCTTCTTCAAGTCACTGTCCATTAAGTCACTGTCCTTCACAGCATTGTCCTTTAAGTCATTGTCCTTCACAGCATTGTCCTTTAAGTCATTGTCCTTCACAGCATTGTCCGTCAAGTCATTTTCTTTCAAGTCATTGTCCTTTACGGCATTGCCCATTAAGTCATTGTCCTTTACGGCATTGCCCATTAAGTCATTGTCCTTTACGGCATTGCCCATTAAGTCATTGTCCATTACTGCACTGTCCTTCAAGTCATTGTCCTTCACAGCATTGTCCTTTTTGCCATCATCCTTGTCCTTGGAATCATTCCCTTTCACATCATTGTCCTTAATGGCATTGTCCTTGACATCCTTGTCATCATTTGCCTTGACTTCATCTTCCTTGACTTCATCTTCCTTGACCTCATCTTCCTGGACTTCATCTTCCTTGACTTCATTGTTATTCTCAAGGTTGGGAGGTGGCAGAGAGTCCTGTGTCGTCTCTGCCTGTGGAGGATTATCACCAGGGTCGTCAGCAACGGCTGCAAGAGGGTTCGGGATTCCTTCAGCGTGTGCAGGAGGTGATGATCCCATCTTGACTTTTGATTGGAAAGGATTAAAGCTGTCATCGAGCTCATCAAAGTTGAACTGATAAGAACCCTTGATACCTGGCAGTGGTGGACTACGATCATCAGCCATTGTGTCAGCTTGCAGGTCGTAGGGACTGAAAAGACAGGAAAGAAACTGTACACACATGACTCAGTATCAAATATTTAATTCAATAACTAAACATGCAAGCATTTACCATTACCTGTAGAACTTAAGCTTAAAAGTTAATTAATTTTGATATATGTATAAGTATATCTTTTGCTGATAATATTAGACAAATTTGAATCAACATGTTATAGTAGGGCTGTCACTATGCATCGATGTATCATTATTTCTCTTCTAACATCTATTGTGGATCGATTCAAAAATATATGTTCACATCGATGCGTTTCTATTTTGTATTTTTTTTTTAAAACCACATCAAACTATTAAATCCATTTACAGTAGACCCTGATAATCCATTTCATGATCCACTTTCATGCTTTTATTTAGGCCTATCTTGTTTTATTCACCAAACGTTTTCATTCTTTATTAAAGTTTTCAGATTTTCATTGTTTTTTCATTATTTGTACTGACCATAAATAGAAATAACCTACATAGGCGAACATCTGTCAATTTAATGTTATTACACAAAAACAGTTCAAAAGTTCTTAATACATTTTGTATCGTGATACCAGAGACCATATACTACATGGTCTCTGGTGATACGTATTGTATCGTGAGCCTAATATCGTGATCGTGATACATATAATATCATGATGAAGGCGTATCGTTGCACCCCTATAGAGTGAACAGTAACAGATTTAACTACTTCTGTGTTTGTGACAATATTTATGTACCATTCAACAGTATTACAGAACATACATATCTAAATGTACATGCTGGATTCTGTCATATTTTGCATGACGAACGTCATTAATTATGTCTGTTTCTACATACATTTTGTGTCCCGATGTACTTATGATTCTAACATTACTTGTATGAATAACCTACAATGATTGGCCAAAATGTGCCACACCCACGAAATCAGATTCCATCAATTTTGATTGCAACACTGCTGATATTAGAACTGAATTACTGACAAGCATGCATACCAGTCTCATGGTAAAGATGGGTTCATGTACTGTCTAATATAGGCTAATGAAGTCGGAGAAAAGTTCCTGGTTTGAAAAGTACATTCTTGAAGATGTGATGTCATGTATTCGTTGATGGTCAAGTCAAGATTAAAATTCTGATCATTGTGACGTAGCAGCTAAACTTGTCTCCCAATAAGTATGCAGCTGAAGGGTAGCACAACAACCGGGAACTAGTTGTGATCATCACAATGGCTTCGCCCAGATCACAACTTACAGCATTACATCAAAATATATTCCGTAGTTTATATAGTCATGTTAGAATGGGGATAAAGGTCTACTGTTTGGAATTAATAGACAGTATTAATCATAAATTGATAGCTTCTAATTATAAATTGAACACTCCATGTTGCAGGCTTACTAATATGAAGAAGCAAAACAATTATTCATTGATACAGTCCTGGTTCGTCCAGCAGTCTACACTTGTACTTTGTAGCTGTTCATAATAATTTCATCGAGATCATAAAAACAGTGCTACTACAGTCAAATAAACTTTCCCATTTTTACCTGAAACTCTATACATGATGTCTAAACTAAACTATCTATACATAATCGTGTCACTAGTTTTCATAGTTAATTGAATACTTTCTGGGAGTTCATCACTACAAATATGACTAAGTCTAATATGATAAATATCAACATAACTTTTTAATTAAATCTGTGACGTGTTCGTAAGTAAATAAAAAAAATATATAAAATGAATGCCAGGTAGGTAGATGTACTCAAATATGAGTCTAAAATTATCATCAATGCCAATGGTACGTACATGAATCAGTGAATTAATTGCTTAGCTTTAAAACAATATTATCTCTTAGTCTGTGGATGATATATTTAGGGTAGTTTTACTCAAATGGTAGCCAGAATGTTCAGTTCTGGGAATACATAATACAAAACTAGAGCAGCTGTACAGGATAGACACCTTATCAGCTGTTGTTACTCATCAACACAGGTATCACTGGGAAATTACTTTAGAAATCTGGTACAATATCCTAAACCATGTACACATTATACACACTGAACCATATCGTATGTTTGATAGGAATTTTAAATAACTTTTAAAAGAATATGGATTACAGATACCTGAAGGTCAACTTATCCTGGATCTAGTGTAAATTTGTAATGACTAAGTCTAAAAACGAGGTGATGGAATTTGACAGGTCGCACCCAGATGCAATTTCAATGGCATTAGCACGATCAAACAATTTGGAAGTACGTGATACACATGAAATAGAAATAAAATTAATCAGAAATAAAACCCATTGTTAAACATAAACAGCTTACAGTCTCAGATATTATGTTTTCATCGATAAAAAATTTCCAACGAAAAACTTGTCTGCATATCAGAAATGGCAACCTCCGTACGCAGAATAACGATAGGGGAGGTAATCTATAAACATTCCAGAATGAAGCGCAGACAGGATAAAATCTCCATAAACGTTATAATATACAAGGACTTGGAAGCTCCTTATGAATTTGAGGGTCGTTTTTAGCCTTGAAAACTTTATTGATCAATAGATTTAATGCAGTTTTCGACGACTTACAGCCGTTTTTCAATTACACACAGGTCCTAGGCCAAAAGAACTTACCATCGACACTGTACACTGCATTGCCTTGAAAGGTGACCCAACTACTAGTATATGTTGAATATAAATTTACCAATGTAGAGCTCAATATAATTCCATCTTCAACACACTTGAAGATGATCAAAACCAGTCCAATTAAAACGAATCGATAATATCACCATGATTAGGCTTATATCTGATTTCTATACATATACAGGCGAGTTGTTTAGGTTCATATGCTTTTATAACCATTTGATATATTTTGACTATTCAGACTAAAACTGTAATATTTCTTGGAATACAGTAACTTTGAATGCATATAACATTTAGAAACTGATATTTGAGCGTTACTTGCCATTGTTAAGACAGACGTACTAATATAAATAATATTTGATAAAAGTGAAAAGAAAGCACGTTTTGTGCTGTTGTAAAACAAAACAATAATACAGAAAATGTTTGTGAAAATGATAGCACCACTGTACATTTAGGAGATAGATATATGGTGTTTTGAAATTTGCGGGATGTTATTGAAATTCGACATAGGCAAATTTCATTT
>JAULBP010077725.1:0-12534 GCA_032355345.1 Lepetodrilus pustulosus | reverse complement strand
TCTCTCTCTCTCTCTCTCTCTCTCTCTCTCTCTCTCTATATATATATATATATATATATATATATATATATATATATGCACCCACCCACGTTCGTTCTTTACGTATTTAAAGTACTAATCTTCACGCTAATTTATTGTATATTCAATGCGTATTAATCATATACTAATTATGCTAGCCTAATATTTAGTAAATGACACTTTTCTTACATTCAGTCATCTCTAAACATTCATTTCGCACCCGTGAGATTAGAAACTACTATACGACTATACTTATGTGTAACCCTCATACGGTTGGTTGGGCACGTATGCATGTACTACGTCTGTAGACGGGTACCAGTATCTGCTATGACAATGTTGAGATGTGCGACTTGTATATGTATTGGAATGTCTATACCTGTCGCAACCTGTTGACACGTCAACGTGTATGTGTTAATATGACACAGGTATCTACATACGTATTAAAGACATACTGTACATACCCTTCTCTGCGTTCCATTGGTATTTCGTTTCTTAGGAGAGTCCGGTGAGGCCATGTCTATACTATTTCACGCGAATCACCACAGAATATAAAATGGAAAAGTTTCCCTGGCACGCGAATCGTAAAGTTGACTGTTTGTACTGAACTTGCATGGACGAGGGCACGAGCCTGGCCCAGTGCCAAACTTTCGACCAATCAGATTGATCCGAACAAGCTCGCGAGGGCGTGCGCACACTCCAACTACGTTCTGTCGTCGGGGAATGGCGGGGACACGCGAGGGTCCGCTGTCAAACTATTTCTCATAATTCACGCTCGGCACCCTAGACATATCTCACCTAAAATCTCACTGGCAGAAAACTATTTACTAATCTATCCATCTTGAAATATAATTCGTTATATGTACACCGCGCAGAACAAGTTTATCAGGTAGTGGTGTAAGACAAGGGAATCATCTGTGTCCAGGCCTGTTTTACCCCAGGGCGGGGAAACTGAGTGGGTTTATCCCGTGTGGCTTTTGTCAATTGGTGATTATACTAAGGTTCAGACGCTACCGAACGAGTGTCTTACTGCAATAGATTTGTACTGGGAATTATTACAAGTTCCATATCTATAGTAGGTAGTAGAATTTACTGTTCGAGTGAATACAAGTTATCTTCAATAGATCTATCAATTATTTTACGCCTAAGAAATATTGATTACTAGACATCATTGCCAATGTGATAAACTTCTGTCAGATTGTGTACATAAAATTATTTTCACGTTAATATTAACGACGTCATTTAGATTCCGTTGCATGTGTTTTCCATTAAATATATTACCACACACCGCCTGTTTGTTATACAATGTGAATCTATTTGAAAAAAAAATAGGGCATCTAAACAGCGAAATACTGCACAACTGATGGGTATTTTATGAGCTTGTTAATGAAGTACTAGACTGTGCCTGTTCATAACTATATTAGTCTGATGGTAGTATGACTACAATTGCCATGGAATAATGGAATCATCCATCATTGCATGGATAACTTTAAAACAGAAGGGATGTGTTCCACTGCATATAGGAATGCCTACAATCTGTAGCGTAAACACTCAATAGAATCGTAGAATTTGATAGGGGTAAATGAAGCTGCCCTCTTCAAATCTAGTCTTTGTACAATCGCTTAGGAAAACACAATTTGTATGAAAATACACATTCACTGTGAGTGGATAAAACGTAAAGTGAAATATTTGATCGTCTTAAGGGTCGCAGGTAGTGATTACCCGACAACTTCTTTGCACCTTTGCCATGTTCGTTCTATTTTCCGCGCGTGCTACCGCATCCGTTTTCAACTAAAGTAGTTTCGCTGGTTGAAAAGAAAAAGAAAGGACACAGTAGGTCTCCCTGCTCGACTCCAGTTTTCGGAGCGACTCGCATGAACGTCTCACAGATCTGAGGCGTAAAGGTTACACTGGTATATAAGAGACTTATGAAGATGAAATTAGGTATGCATTGACGACTTAGTTTACAAGGATTACCTGTCCAGTAATAGTTTGTTCACAGGTGTCTCCCTCTCTATTAAAATGGAGAATGTTCGCGAGTGTCACAGGGAAGGTGAACCAGGAGGAGTGGCACTGTTTCCCCGGGAGCATCTCATTACCAGCCAATGTAATAAGAATGTTTGATCTGAACAATTACATTTTCTCGAGTATTTATCTTTCTCCAATTTGAAAAGACGCGTTTTGTTGTATATACGACAAATTCTCACATTCGTTTGTACATTCGAAATGAACAAGTAAATACAAAGCGACATTATACAGATTTTTCTTATTTATCAACTAGGTACTTATTTTACTATGCCTTTGATCCTGAAAATAGTTTAAGGAGGCGTTGCGTGTTTGCTTATCAGTTGAAGGACAATAACGCTTCTGAAGGTATTTTACAGATTCCGTGATCCATAGTGACTGTTTTGTCATATGATACTACTACCTACCAATACAAAATGATAGGAATGTGTCCACGTTTGACTACAGCGGACACTGACTCTAACACTACTATTTTTGTTTTAAAAAGGTGTACTTTAGTAGCTTGCACATTACATATTTTCTATTAGATCCGCATGTATTACACAACTAAATAAAAAATGTATCCAATTTATAGACTACACACACATTTAATCATTTGTAAATGATGCCGCAAAATTTTCTTGACATATATACCCCAATAAGCAATGTATATATTCAGTTTTATTAGTGTTCTGCAGACATCGACGTATCGGGTACATAGTAAGGTACATAGTTACCATTGCGTCTACACGCACGTACAACGAAGCTCAGGTACTTTTTATTACAATCTCAGACGCTCATCCTTATTCCATCTAGTACTATGCCTATGTGTAGTTCAACTTCACATTCAATCTGACTTTAATGAGCAAACATTTGCACGAACACGAGGTGTAATCATTAACGTTGCGTAACTTTTCTATGCCAATCAAATGTTCATGAGCGATCTCAATTCCCTTACTGGGTCATCGTGCATGATTTCCTTATCTGATACTAAAATGTACGTAAGATATTCCAAAATTACTTGTAGATTTGTATAGACAGACCAGAGATTTTCATATTGTATTTTGTCCATACCCGATACAGATTATTAGTTTACAGTTGTACTGGGTACACGCTATTTGAGTTTAATTAGTTAAGATACAAAAACAACTACATGTAATTAGAAATCAGTTAATCAGATTTCTCGATATACGGTATGTATTTGTGCAAATATATTATATTATATTTATTTATTTATTTAATAATATATATTATAACATAAAACATTTGATAGTATGGCATTCTACAAGGAGATGTCATTCACACTTAAAGTAAAAATTGTTAACATTTGTTGATGATCTGGCCCAGAGCCTATTCTCGAAATGTTCTTACGATCATACGACAATCGTTAAGGTTCGTATAGTAGGGCTACGAAATTTCCTAAGCTAAGAAGATCGTAAGAACGTTTCGAGAATAGGATCCTATGTAGTTTGCCAGGTTAGAATAACTTGTTATCAATCTAAATATCACTATCCTGGTTTAGGGACGATGAACTTAACACATGAATCGAGATGCGTATTGAATTATACTATTTATTGTACTGAGCGACTTACAGTCTTGTCGATAGCAATAAAATATCAATCAACGTTTGGTATACTACTCTGAAGGCGCCATGACTATACCCACAATGTGTTCCATCGTGTAAGTTTACCCAAAATCTGAGACAACTGCCTTCCCGATAAGGCATTAGAAACGTATCTCCTTTTTTCCCCATCTCTGTCTGGGCTATACAGGTAAACCTCTTAACGCTAAGTCGTTACTCGATAACAGGTAAACAATACTTGATGTAATTAACATGAACATTGTGGCCAGCATCCGTGTCCCGTTGCATATCACTGATAACATCGACGGATGCCTAGACTTGGTTCAATTGTCTTGTCTGGGGCTGATTAGGGAGGAGACTCTGGAGGAAACCCTGAAGGACGCGTTGTAAGGATGCTCTTGTCGTCTTGGAACGGCGTCTGTTACATTATATACGTTGTCTCTCTTGGATAGCCATCCGTAGGCAGTTCTGAAGCATACGTGAAGTATTACATTGGTATGCTACCACTCCATCAGTGTCAAGGCAGACAACTGGAAAAAGTACGACACTAATACCGGTTCGAGGAGTGGTGTAGATACAACGTTACAGTTTGGGGAGTCACTTAGTCAGTTGACAAATGTATATTTTGGGATATGTCTCTTGAGGAAACGTTAAACCATTCAAGTACTGGTAGGTATGGGTAATGCGAAAACGCAACCAGTCATATCAGATGTTAGAGCCATCTAACGTTTTAACGCGTATAGTAGCAATGGATTTATGTACCTGCAAATTTAAATATCAACATTTAATAATACAGCAAAGATAAATAATCTTCCAAATAATTTAAGTAAGCGCTATTGTTAATAATAATAATAATAATAATAATAATAATACGTGCATTTATAAAGCGCGCCATCCACCGTTACGCAGTGCTCTGTGCGCAAGAAGAGCACATTAGCCAAATTCAAGCGAAATCGACTTTGAAAGAACATGACACCGTTCCGTGAGGGTAACTATAAACCAAGAATAGCTGCAATTAATTTGTAAACCACATTAATTAATTTCATGCTACATGTATCTTATCGCCATAAAGTTGCTGCCTAGATCATAGTATTCCAGTGATCTTAGTGACAAGCCAAACAAGAAACAGCAAGAAGAATGAACTTGTACAGAAGATTAGTCCAATATAGTGATAGCTCATATTGGGCCTAGCGGGGCCCAACTCAGTTAAAAATACCGGATGTGCTAACCATGAAATAAACTCGTCCATTCCACTCCAGTGAGAAATCAACAATTATTATTTCTTTAAGGTACTAGTATTCATTAAAAACTGAATATTTAAGATGAATTGAAAATAATGCAGTTATATAAGTGCAATCAGCAGCTATTGAACTTCATTTTATACATCAAATGGCATATCGCTAGGTGTTATAGTTATGGATTATACAACAAATTATTATTTTTATTGCGTGTGGCGTATAGGAAAGAATACACGGCAGGGATACCTATGATGGGCAGGCGGGCGTACAGCGTACGTGGAGCGTACGTAAACCAGTGGGATGTATGCCTGGAGGCTGGGAAAGAGCTTTCTTGTCATTGTCCCCCACCAGCCCCGCTGCTCAATGATGGGGTTAAATAAGGTAACAAATTTGTTACGCATGCGTCTCAGTGTACCATTTTGGGAAAACCGATAAGGAAATGTTAAAGAAGGGTTGCTACAAATGCGATCTTCACAATAGCTTGCCCACCCTCAACGTCAAGCTTCCCCATATCGCCCTGGTTTGCTCAACAATAGCGTCTTGATGTGAAGAGATCTTATTTGGACGCGTGATGGCTCAATTTCGGTCCAGACTATTTTACGAGAGGATTATATCCCTTGGGAAAACTAAAAGAGCGGATCTTTGACTTGGGTAGGACCACTAAATCAGAAACATTATTCCAAGCTGGCTTCTGTCGTATATGGCACAGGTAACATACCCATATAATGTTTCCAGAGCAATCGAAATCTGCAACCCTGATACCCGTCTAAACTGAATAGGTCCTAACAAAGACTGTAACTTCGGTGTGTTTAGTGTCGTATTTGTTCGTAGGTATTTCCGTAAGGTCATAACATTCGGTATTTTTATTCTTTAATCCGCTTTGGGTCGACTGTTATATAGCTATACTGAAAGCAAGATTGTGAAGAGAAGCATTCGTTTTAAGCATACACGAACATGAAGACAACAACCTCTGAGGTACAGTCACAAACAAACAAAAAATAAAAAGAAGATATGTTACAGGTGGTAACTGTAAGCTTGGGCGTATCTTTACGCCATATAACTTTCTACTTGTACATGACAATGCATAGAAGTATCCTCAGCTTGTATTACAAGACAACAGAGCGTGTCCAGTATGAATATATTTACTGTGGCCATGTCTCGCTTCTCCCTCTGGCTCTGACGTACTGCATTAATGTGAAGAAAGCGGCCTTCAGCCTCATCATTATATCGATGCGATTGAAATTAAGAGCAATTGATTTATACTATCATTCAGCACTCAAAATGTGATGCACGATGAAATAGAATGAAACTTGGCCGAGGCTAATTTACTGTAGTACAGTAGTTGTATGCTACTGCCGCTATCTAGTTAATTTGGAAACCTTTTCTTAGCAATATTAATAAATATATTCCGTATACCGGACAATGATCAATGATCGTAGTTTATTTGTTACATACTATTATAGTTTGCAAGTACGTATTACATACAATTACGGATGGCTTTACATGACTGAATGCATCTTGACATTACATTTATCTATCCGTATTTGTATGGTTTTCAGTTTCATCAAGAAAAGCATCCCCAAATTAATTTGTTAATAGACTAATTGACTTCCCAATAGATTTTTAACGGTGTATCTACACCACTTCTCCGACCGGTATTATATGTATTATCTAAAAGCAATATGAGAACGTGGGTAATAACTCCATAGCCTAATAAAATTGACTGTAAGCGGTAGTTTCCTTACTACTAAGGAAATTGCACGAAGAAGAAGGAAGAAAAAGAACACTTTTGACTTGAGAAAAACGTTTCTTGCTCTTGTCAGGAAGTTTTCACAGCTCTAGATTCGTAATGCATCCCTCCACCTTTTAACCTTCCTCGGATGTTTAAACACAAGGTAATCATCCCCCGTCTCGTGGATAGAGTAAACAAGGCGAAAATGTCAGCCTCGTTAAGATGGGAGTATTTAAACACGTCTCTAGACTCAATGTTTGTGTCGAGTGGAGACTTGGGAAACGCCGATAGACAGACAGACAGACAGACAGACAACAGTGATACTGAGGAACATGTAAGATTGCGAGCTACAAATGTAATATTATGTCGGTAGATTTGTTTAGATTAGATATGCTGGCTCCATGCGTAGTATGAACATTTTAATATTCGTAGATTGACTAGCTACATATACACACTTAGGAAAATGTGAGAATGGGATTACACATAGAATGTTAGTATATTAGTTGGCAATATGTAAATTATGGACATTTTCTTCGAAATGAAGTAGGAAGTATTCCTTTATCCAAAGAAACCTGTGACATAAATATGTATGTAAGGTCCTATTGGTAGAGCTGATTCCTCAATAAGATAGCAAGTTAATTGAATATAATTAATAATACCGAGTAAAATAATGCCTACTTTAAGAATATAATAATTATTTTATTGAAAACTACCAGTATTTCTTAAAGCAGCTGTACATTCTTAACGACACTAACTTCTGAAATATAGAGCTGTTTCTTATTTTCTAGAATTTCAGTATCAATTTTAATAGCCCATTATAGTGGTTAGATTTGCATGTACATTTCGTGCAGACAATATATTAGATTCCAGAGTTACATGACCAGTCGGCTATTAAATTCTTGTAAGGTCTAACTTGTTGAATGCATTGCTTTAAATGCGATACGACTGCAAGGGAGGCGACTGTGGTAGATGCGCAATGAAAAGTGTAGATGGCGCGCTTCAATCACGTGGCAATGTATATATTTGTCAAGTGGACGAGACACATGATGTCTTTGAAGATGCCGCCAACCTGTACTTTACCTGTCCTGTTTATCTTTGTCCAAATTGTCTCATTTTCCAGAAATTAACTGTTTGATGGTCAATTTCTCACACCGGGAGTACACAATGAAAGTGAACTGAGCAAATTTTAACGTTAATCTCAGCAATCTTGCAATCAAATGAACTTCCCTTCAACTGGATGGCCACAGTTAATAGAGCTGAAGAAATAACACGAACTGTCGGTCAGTTAGAATTCCCTGTGTTCATGTTAAGTAAATGTACTAGGGTAGATTTAACTTTTCCGTCCAATTAAGATATTTTGATTCGTGCGCGTGTGTAATGTTTTCTGAACCGACGTTCTCTTTTAATCAGATTTGGATTTCCAATCTGCTATTCCAAAACAACCCTTGTCTACAACCACATACTACAGCTGCACCCAATTAAGAAATATACACCACAGCGCAGAGTCTTGTTGTACAGTCAGGTAACATGCCCACCCTGTAACATTGGGGTATAGCCCAACCCACCCCACCCCAACTCTTCAATTCTGTCTTGCAATCTCGTATATACTAGTATTCAGAAAGAAGCCATCGTCAATCCAATGAGAAGAGATAATATTCTGTTAGGTATATATTTTACATATTCTGTTAGGTATATATTTTACATATTCTGTTAGGTATATATTTTACATATTCTGGCAAAGGGTTCACATTCATTTCTTAAAGTATCCATCTATATGTTCTCGTAAATAATACACAAATAAACAGTAATTTTTAATTGCTATTTATATAATGAACCCGTCAATATTTTCACATGTTCAACAGACTGTAGCCTACTGCGGATACTGAAAGCTCTACGATGGACATACACTACTAATCGATGTAGGCCTACTAGACTACTAGTATTCACTTCAGGAATTCAGGTAAATATACACGTATAGCAAATATATATTCATATTAACTGTCATTTGCTTGCATTTCTAGTATTCCCAATATCCACTGAATACATTAAAACGTCAACACGACAATAATGTTAAAGGCATACAATCACAGATATTTATGGCCGTTTTTGACTAGTTCTCAGCTACAGCTACAAAGTACTACATTCACTTGACATACATATAATCATGTTTGTACTTCCAAAAACCTTTCTACCGCTGTACGGTAAGCACAATTCAATTTCAACAAACTGTTTTGGATTTTGCTGTTATGTAACAACCTGAACAATCTTAGTTGTTTGTCCTTTATATTAACGCAAGGGGACGTAACTCTCCAATGATTACGACGAAACAACTACGATTGCTTCACATATCATGAATACATCAAATACAAGATAATTATTACTGAGGACTAATAATTATTATAAAATATGAAATTTATTATACAGTAAACAATAAAAGTTGTTGGTGTACAAATCATACAGTAAACAATAAAAGTTGTTGGTGTACAAATCAAACGTAAATAGTCTCAGAAAGAAATTCGTTTGGCCATTATCTAGGCCACTCAACCGTGATGGTATGCTTTTAAATCTCAGTTGATAAGAGAGCTTTCTTTTTCCTGAGATACAGATTTCAATTGTAACTTCAGAATTTTTTAGGCATGCAAAATGATGAAATTCGAAATTAATTAAATTTATTAATGACATCAATTTGCTCTGACAAATTGAGAACAGAACTTTTTTTTTACAATAATAATTGAGAAGTATTAAAATGTATGTGCTAATATTAATGATGAAATACAATTAAAATGTATTTAAAACCTACCTTTAGTGTAACTCGAGGTAACCTGAATCTATCCAACACCATGATGAACATAGTCATAGGCTTAGATACACATCCAACAGAAAGAGAGGGTACGTTGTCTAAACATGTTCTAAAAATCCACTGAAATAACAGTATGCCGCCGATTTCAATTTTGGTGTTACATAATTTTAGGGTGTTTTTTTTCACGACGCTATTGCAATTTTTAGAATACGCGGACGTCCGCCGTTCACAACTGAAAGGTAAGCACTTGGTATAGATCTGATGCACAGTAGGTTATTAGACCCCTCCCTTCAGAGATTACTGGTCGTAAAATAATAGTAAAAGTGGTCTTTAGCTTTAAACTCGGTCCAGATTTACCTCTGCTCATGTTCTAGACTAATACCGTACTTAAGAACTGGGAAATCTCGGAATGACAGCCACATTAACCGCTTGAATGATTTCTCCGCAGATAACAAAGAATAATTATTACATGTATAAATAAAAGTCACGAACATTCATATCGAGGTGTGTCCCATTATGTTTTATTGCATTCGGCATTAGATGACATTTTCTAGTACTTTTCTTAACGAAAATATTCGAAATATACATAAATTATGATACTGCTTCTAGAGACGCTTAACGTTTTAACAGTGCCTGACCTTGTTGACACCGTATTGAATTCAAGAAGAACAATTAAACTTGCGATCTGTATGTCAATGTAGTGTGTCGTTTAAGGTCCCTTTAATATCATTCTATTGTAGAATGATGAGCACAAATACCAGAAAATAAGAATATAATTTATACGCGTGTATTAATTTTCAACAGCTGATCTTACCAATATGCAAATAGATCAGAAAATGTGTATTTCGTGAGTTTGCATTCGAATTTCGGATACATGGTACTAAAACAAGTGGAAATGGCATCTTTACACTGATGCTTTTATTAAAATTGCAATGAGACATTCAAAAGCAAACAAGCTAAAATATTGGCTCAAACACTTTTATGTCCATGTGTTGTAACTGTCACATTAATTAATGTACTTATCTCAATATCGATATTCGTTTTGGTGTTTATTTTGCCCCTCAGTTTATGTTGCATCGATCATTAACTATAGAGGATACTGTTCAACGACTCTTGCGGTAATAGTTCAACTATCACAGAAGCAAATACATTCACATTCACTCTGGGTAGTATGTGGTTAAAATATACTGTATTTTATTGTACAAAAAATACAAAAGGATTGGCAAAAACGCCCGAATGGGCTTGTACTTGTACCGCTCCCTATACAAAGGAAATATCACAAATTAATATCAAAGTCATAGGAACATACAAGACATCACCTTCCATATTTATTATAATGGCCAGGGTATCCTTTCACGAAGCTCTCTTGTCCACTAAGAGAGTGGTAGCGCTCTCTTTGCCGATAGCTACTATACACTGAGAACGCTATTAGTAGATAAGAGAGTTTCGTGAAAGGATACCCAGGTTTGTATGGTGACTAATCATGATTTGGCAAGCAAGCTAATAGTTATAATCAATTTACGGTACATATATCTGCATGAATTGTGTATGAAATAGTGAATAGATTTTAAAATGTCGTGATTGACATTAATAGTTGAAGATTGGCTTCCATATCTGGCCGAATTTAATTTGTATTCATTTATATAAAAATAACACCAAGCACTTATGTATGTACCCCGAATATAGTATCATATTTGGCTTTAATTAGTGTTGTTCTCCTTAACTAGGCAATTATTAGAAGACGTATAACCTTTGAAAACTATTATGATTCTCTTGCATACGTCTTTAGTTAACTATAGTATATAAACGAAGTTTTCAGCTTGGAGGAAGATTATTAGAAGACGTATAACCTGTGAAAACTATTATGATTATCTTGGATACGTCTTTAGTTAACTATAGACATAGTATATCAGCTTGGAGGAATAAAGTGCCATGAGGTCGCGGGCATTGGACAAAGTGGTCCTGATGTCATCAAGGGATACACGCCCTGAGGCAAGAACCAAGATGTGCATGATTTCTATACAGTAAGTATTATTAGCAATCTGTAAATTAATATTACAAATAATGTGATGACAATATTTCCTGGTGTTAATACTAACTTAAATACGACTAAGACCTTGTGTATTATCCCATCCCTAGATGCTTTCACAGATCAATACATTTTATAGATATCACTTTATCTGTCAGTGGATCGACAAGTAAGAGATCGGACCACTTACCAATGACTTCATTTGAGCCTTCGGCTACTATTGTTTTCCCCACCTACATATTTCTGTTAGAAAGTCGTAGCCAGTCTAGGTATCGTTTCTCGAAGCTCTCGTATCCAATATGAGATCACAGCGCTTTCGTAAGCGCCCGATCACCGTGTATAGACTAGCTGCACGAGCGCTACGTGGACTCGTCTTAGGGACGACAGCTTCGAGAAACGGTACCCTGCTTGGTCAGACTCAAAACAATGTAAGTCTCGTAGCCTGTGGCCATTTAGAAACATCCGCCTCTTAGCTTGTAACGTTTTGTCTACTGTTCGTATTATGACGCCCCCTAGCATAAGCAAGTAACATATTGAGGAAAGGTAATCGTGTCATCTACTATAAGATACCCTAGGGGAAATATGTTACCCTGATTGCAACTCATGGCATTACAACACGGCCCCACAATATAAGTGACTTGGTGGACTGCTATATCCCAGCAAGAACTCTTCCTTCTGAGTCCCAGTGTCTTCTGACTGTACCAGTGTCTTCTGAAGCTGAAATCCTTTGGATACCGACTGCCTCCCTTGAAACTTTCAAATCTAGACTCAAAACCCATCTTTCCCGCAAACACTACAGAACCAATCAATAAATATTCCTGACTGTTTTCCCTTCGCGAGGCCAAAAAAATAAACGTCCCGAACTTTAAGGGTTAATAAATCTGTAACAAACTTTTATATTACTATTAAATTTCACACAATTGGGAAATATGATGTTATTAACATATCCTGAAAGTTTCAAGTCGCAAACTCTTTTTGCAGTCGGATAATTAAAAACAAAAGTCAAAATCTGCAATGGCAGAACCATTTATTGAAAAATATTCTTCCCTGATTTCTACCTTAAAGGCATACAATCACGGTTGATAGACCTAGATAATGACCAAACGAATTTCAGTCTGAGACTCTTTACGTTTG
>JAULBP010077620.1:0-12535 GCA_032355345.1 Lepetodrilus pustulosus | reverse complement strand
TGTTGTGGGTTTCCTCCTGCCCTAAACTGACAAGTCGTGATGTTAGTGAAAGATTCTAGAAAGCGACTATAAACCCCCAAAAAAAAAAAAAAAAAATATTATTGTCATTATGACATCATCATATTGATATTTGTAATCACTAGATTAGATATTATTGTCATTATGACATCATCATATTGATATTTGTAATCACTAGATTAGATGACTCTGTAAGTGCATGGAGTGGTGTCATGATAGTTAAAGATTCCATTGCACCTTTATCATTAAATACATAGACATTGACTTTGATATAGAAAAATCAAATTTACCCCAAGATACAAAGTGAGTGAAAGAAGTTATTTAGATGATAGTAAAATGGTTGTAAAATGATAGTAAACGACTTGTTTTATCTTAATTAACCATGTGTCAAGTCGATGATGTTTAGTTTTTTGGCAGTAAGTTAGCTGTAACTGTTTCATGCTGTTTAGCAAGCTGTGTCTCAGAGGAAGGGTCTGTAGTTTGATCGTCACATGCTGGCAAAAGTAATTGAAGCAATTTTAATGCTTTCCTCTTTGACTTCAGTCAAGTATTTCTAATTACCTACATGTACCAGACAATGTTTGCAGATGCTATTTACTTCTTCATTTTGAAGGATTTATTGGGTTATTTTCCTCCACATAGAAAGACTAGTTTGTAACAATGTTATTTCAATGGCATCTGCTTCCATGGCCTTGTGTGCTTGAAGACGGAATAATTCTGCCTGGCTTTTTGACAAAGCTATTCTTCCTTGTGCGTAGCTGATGACATGTGTAATGCTTGGCTCTTCAGCAGGTTGTGTTTTCCCATGAATTGTACATGAGTGCAGTATTTATTCCCTACAACAATTCTAATCTTTACCAGTTAATACACCTCCATGCACACGAAGAAAATGAACCTGTCTGTTTATTATATCAGCAATATTAGCAGCAAGTGATTATTGTTATCCGTCCTTACTAGCAACAGTTATACATGGAATGCCGATTTTTATGCAGCAGTAGTAGTACGTGATGATGCATTGTGGGAGACGTGGAATTCCAGAGTTTCACGCTAGGCAGAGCATGCTGCAGAGAGAGCAATCCTGGGTGTACGTCTACAGCCGATGTGTTGTCTGCAGACAGCTCTGATGTAACATGTTGCCAGTTCCCCAGCGTCTTCTCCTACAGCTTGCCATATGTCACATACTTGTCTGCTGTCTGCCGAGGTGGTAGGACAAGGTGCCGAGGTGGTAGGACATGGTGACAAGGTATCATTTCTCCAGGCTCTCGTATCCTCAACGAGACCACAGCGCTCTCATAAGTGCCTGAGTGCCATGCATAAGAAATCGCTACAAGAATGGTTATGGCCTTGTACAGTCTATAGTGGAACCCATGTGTAGTTAATGCAAATACAAACGCTTTGAGAAGCAGTACCCAGGACATTTTTACGAGGTACTATCCTATTGTTTACAGTCACCTTTCTTAATTTGTGTCTGGTCTTGCTCACAAATTGACACTAGTAGTTTATGATGGTGATCTAGACTGAAGCTATTGCAGTTGGTGTTGAACGCTTGATAATTTATAAGGCTGACATGCAAAATGCGGCTTTATTATTTTGTTGTTGTTCAATGCCTCTATGACTATGAGTACAGTGTCCCCTCAATATAACACTGTTCGATACACAGCGGATTCGCATATAAGGCTGGGTCAGATGTGGATTCCATTTTTATTTTTGTTATTTACCTGTACTATCGTATAATACTATATCGTGGACCCCAAATTCAGCCTTATATCGAGGGGACACTGTATTACTTTTCTGATGTTGTCACAGGTTAGTTTGTAGCAGGAGGAAGCCTGCCACACATGTTGTATGCGCTGTATGCAGTAAGCATGTAAAGACCATTGCTAGTGATGAAGCAAGGATGATAACTGCTATGGAGGCCTTATATATGCATGACTCCACAATGAAAGATAGATAAAGAGAGAGAGGCAAAAAAAATATAATTTTGATATTCTAATCCCATGTGTATAGTTTCAAAATTATTGTTACATGATCAAAGCGACTAGTTCCTTGTTCTCGCAAGTCCCAAATCCCAAGATAACATGTTTTAGTATCGTAGAGATGCCTGCATCAACACATGACATAAAAGAGCTATCAGAATGAGGCGCGAGCATAGTAATATCAAGTGTACATGCACTGTGCAGGTGCTGTGCCTATCTGCGTGGACTGCTCGGGAGGTGCATGCAGTCAGCCACGTGGCTGTATGTGGCTCTGAGGTCAACGACTGTGGCTACGGGAGCCGTGGTGGCCTACACCATGAACATCAACATCCCATCCTGCTGCTATTTCAGTTCAAATATCCTCTGATTAGATTTATGTTTGACACAGCTCAGATCACATTTGTAATTTCCCGACCTTTTCATGTCGGTGGTTTCAACCATTGGCATTGTCACATAAATGGAAATTTGTTATCCACTGCTGAAAATTGAAAAATACAATTGCATTTAACTGATTAAATTTTCTTTAGGATTGGCCTATAACCGACGAAGTATAAAGGGATTATTGAAATAGCACAAGGCACCAGAGGCACACTAGTCGTTGAGCAATTACCTTTCTGGGTTTGATGGTATCCTTAGAGCCCGCAAGCTTGCGTGAGTGTTCTGGAGTTTGGCTTTATTTAAATTTACAGATACATCTAATTTGTTGGCAACGTCTACAAAAGCGCAATAGAAACAGCAGTTGGGTTGAATTACTATTATAATTATCCACTGAATTAGAATTTATGTTTGACATTGCTTCTGTTAAGTGGTATAGTTGGCTGACTTTGAAATTAAACATGTTATGTGTCAGAATAAAGAAAAAGGTACAAGGTTAATTTGCTTCGCATTTCACTACGGTGTTATCTGTACATTTTAAATAGCTTGTAATCTTAACCAGATGGTTGTAGATACATATTTATTTAATTAAGTGCAGTGTATCTTGCCATGAGAACTCTGTGTTGTAGCCGGTGGTTTTTCTCTGCCTAGAGCCATAATGAAGTTCTCATTTAGACTACACGTGTGTAAGAAGGGCAAAGAATTACAATGGTCTTGTACAGTGTTGTAGAGGCGAGTGTGCAGACATTGGATACCAATTGAAGGCTATACTCCAAACTGGACGCACATGTACAGCTAATTGGTCTGGCACCGATCTGTTACCAATAACATGGCCACTGTCTGGCAGCTTCTTCTTCTTATTGTAAAAATACTTACCAGTAATTCTTGAACCCTCTCAGAAATAGCTACATGTTAAAGTTGGTTAATCTTTAAAATGTTGTTTAGTTTCGGTGCTTCTTATGTAATATTGTGCTTATTGTGTGGTTGTGTAGTGTGTGCCAAGCATGGGTAATCACCTCGTCCAGTGATACTGACAGTTGGTGAAAATTTCAATACCAATTGTCTATGCATTTACCTGGCTTGTGAGATAATGAATTAGGTCACTCTGCCATTCCACAATACCGTAAGCTTATGTGCACTATACAGTTGATAGATTCAATCTAGTTCTTCTGAATTCAGCCAAAGCAGATTTTTATTAAAGAATGGTTACTCCACATCTAGGGTTATTTAATTATTCATTTTCTGATACATATATAAGTAAATCAGTAAATTAATTAGCAGTTAATGGTGTTAATTGTTTTTCATATGTCTAATGTTTCAGTGTCTTGGCCTTTGGTCATAATGTTGTATTGATTACTACCGTATACTACCGTACCTATATGTAATCCTGGAACGTTTTCAATTTCATTCTCAGCTCATGATTATTTCATTTATTTCCAACATAAGCTTTGCGTACTGCAGGGTGCCGCTGTATCCCCAGACCTATTATAGATTGCATCGGCATTGGCCCTGGAGTCCTGTCAATTGCCTCTTAAAGGTTTATATCTCTGTCTAAATTGCAGCGTGCATAGCCGGATACATGGACAGGGAAGCCACACTTCTGTTACTTGACAGCACCACATCCTGCAACCAACAGTTGGCCGTCCGGGACAGTTCGCAATATGAGTGGAGCTATAGTCAGTTCAGAGATTCCTTAGAATCTACTAGGATTTGTATGTGGAGCCGTCTTGGAGTTTTATGGGATTTCAATATGATTTGGATGTCACTTGAATTCCATTTAAGTTATGACTGTGAGCTGGCTACTGCACATCAATATTGTATAGGAATTTATGGTGCCTGTCTGAATGATTATGGTAGATAGTGGTGCATCTTATTTTCATAGTGATATAATTTCTAGTGAATTGGTCCTAATTCTCGTAATAACCACAATGAGAGGTGATAAATTAAAAAGCTAGGCAATAACAGTAAATTTGTTATTGCTGTCATTCAATTTCCAAACTAGATAACTGTGATGAGTATAGAATTTATATTGATAACCATGACTTCAATGTAGCTAAGCGAATAATGCTATTATATCTTGTTCAAAGAAATTAAAACAAAAGTTTAACCATTGTCACAGTATACCAAACATTTGGCCTTTTCTACAATATACCATTTGTTGGCCTGTTTTCACTGTATATCATATACCACTTAGCCTGGCCTTGTTCCACAGTAATACCAGGGTACTGTGTGTTGGACTGTTTCTAAAGTACTTGTATACCATGTGTTGCCTTTTTCTTAAGCATACCATATGTTGGTCTGTTTGTAAAGTACATGTATATACTATATTTCTACAATATGTCATGCTTAATTTGTCTGTTTTCATAGTATGCCTACTACTTTTGCATTGGGGGGCTGTTGAATGAAAATTATGACGTGATACACTGTATCTTGATTTACGAGAGAAATATAATGGATAAGATTACTTGAGCTATATCCATTTAATATAATATAGTTGGGCTATATCCATTTAGTATAACATAGTTGGGCTATATCCATTTAGTATAGTAGGGCTATATCTATTTAGTATAACATAGTTGGGCTATATCTATTTAGTATAGCATAGTTGGGCTATATCTATTTAGTATACCATGTGCCTATCTCTTATTCACAGCTAGTACAGTATTCCATATGTTGGCTTGTTTCCAGTCTGGTAATCATTCCATGACAAGATGAACCATATCAACCCATCACTTACATATGTTATTAGCATTTTGTATCCAAATCCCTGGTTCATTTCTACATTTAGCTCACTTATCAGAGCATCCGTTATTCATCTACTGTTTGACAGTCCCTCAGAACATTACCAGATAAAACCTGTGTAATAACATTATATTCTAGCCAAATTGTGATAGATTCTCTTGAGGCTCATCATTTGAAAGTGTGGAAATCGCAGCTTCCACAAAATTACATTTCTTCTCGATTCAGGCAATCATGAAATTTTGATACATCTGTCAAATGGTATTATGGTATCCAGACATGTGTAATATCCCACCAATACTACCAAGATTTACTTGACCTGGTAATTTGCTCTTCAGTTGAGATCTCGACTATTTCTAGATTTTGATTAAAGTCAGACTGAAGTACTAAAGGCCACACAGACAATGTGCATCAATGTTGTACAGTATTCTCCACAACCTTTTCCAAACTTTCTAACTTTGAATACTTTGTTTCATGTTATATACTATACCTTTAAAAATACTCAATCATTTATTGAAAAGTTCACATTGATTTGATTGTATAAGCATTGACACACATTAACACAACATGACACTGGTAGCAAACTACCGGTAACATAACTGGCAATCATGATAATAGCATCTCAAGCATGAAAAGCAGATGTGCTCTGAATATTAAAGGTTGGTTTTGTGCTATTCAATTAGCAAAACATAATTAAACACCATAACAGGAACTACAGCTATGAGAAATTACAGGATATATTTATTATTGATAACTGTAATCAATAAATACGAACAATTATCAAGACAGGCATTGCATCCAATACAGAACATTTGAAGAAATGATTTTTGTCAGTATTAGATTTAATCTTGGTTCAGTAGCATCAATGTGGTTCAGTTACTGGCACTAAATGGATCCCATAAAACACAATCTGCACAGGTGGGAGATGATTTGGATGAGTAGGTTTCACGAGTTCTGTCCAGGTGTCCCCCACCGCCAATACCAAAAGTCTGTATTGCCACACTTCTTTAACAATTCTATGACTAATTGATCACCTGATGAGCAGGGAACACTGTGGGGCATTGAAAACAAACACTTACATGATCTCGCCTCAAATTGGCCAAAACATGAATCATGAGCCATCATGGCCTCTAGTCGTGCCATCAAGTGTTTTAAATTTTCATACCGTAATGTTCTTTGTCACTTCTTTGTCATGTCATAATGTTCTTTTTTTTACATTTATTTATAATGTCGTCACGTTCTCTGTCATGCCAACATGTTCTTTGTCTTGCCATTATGATTTGCGTTGTCATGCTATCATGCTCAAGCATCAATAGACTCTACTATTGATTGCATGGGTAGAACTGATCCTATATTGTCATGAGATTCCATGCATGGGATAACAGAACTGTCTGTTCTCCATGATGGTTTCCAATGCAACATGCTGAGACACACTTCCTGTTGTTGGACTGAATGGTACTACTACCCTAACCAACAAAAATACCAGTTATTGGCTCCTAGACACTGCTTTGACCTGTGGATACGTATTATGGATTCTTCTCATGAGCTGCCAATAGAACATGCCTGCAGCAATTTCCTAATGTCCCTCAATGTATTCAGTGTAGCAGCATGATTGACAGAAGGTGTTGCCTGTTTGACATGGGTCATTGGCTGGGATGCTTCATGCAATACCTTGATGGGTCACCGATCATTAATTAGAATCGGTTGAAACCAAAGAATATCTTCTGAGATTCCCAGCAAAACTAGGTTACCTGATTCTTAGGAATAAACTTTTAAATTTGTATTTTGGGGGATGTCATTATTAATATTTCAATTTAATGGTTGATGACTGAAGAAAGGGCTATTGCAGTAAATATTTCTACAAAAGATAGGAACGATGTCTGCTGGAATGTCCTTCCAATTTCTAATAGTAATAGTATTAACACGAAGCACCTATGTATATGTAGACTTCCCATTCCTATGCTGATGGCAGTAACAGGTATATCCTTATATTGTTTTCCCCATTCCTTACAGCAGTAACAGGAATATCCTCATATTGTTTTCCCCATTCCTTACAGCAGTAACAGGAATATGCTCATATTGTTTTCCCCATTCCTTACAGCATTAACATGAATATCCTCATATTGTTTTCCCCATTTCTTGCAGCATTAACAGGAATGAGCTCTGTACAATGTCTTTCCCATTCATACACTGACAGCATTAACAGGAATCTCATCTAAACATGTCCTTGACATCGGTTTCTGTGAGTGATTTCCTTCTTGAGCATTGACAAAGATTCAATTCAGAGCTTCAATTGATGTCCCCCAATGAATACTAGCTTCATGGTCCAATGCTCAATTCCCCTAGGAATTGTAAATTCGCGGGCCGATGGGTTTTAGTGATACAGACATATAGTGTGTTCATGCTTGGCTCGCCCAGTCTTGCTGATAATTGATAGGTTATCCAACTTGACATCACCCTCACTGACTCATGCTATTAATATCAGTCATATTTTTTTTAACAATGGTGCTCAACTTGGACCAGTAAGGTGTTGCAATCAATGAAATCACCTGTGAAAAAATTGCTATTGATCATGAATGAATCATGTGGAATACTACCATCTCTGTCTGTACAGAGATTAGTCTACTGACAGCCCCTCCTGCTGGATGAACAGAGATTTTTCTGGGTATGCCAATGGTGCCTATTACTTGAAATGATTACAAATATAATCATGCCAGTTCTTCTGAATGGATCCTTTCAAGATACATGTAATGCAGTTTGCAAATATCATGTTTTAACTTGAAGCTGGCTTTGTCCTGTGCTGTCCTGTTTTATATGGAATCAAGGAAATCTTTTATGGTCATTTCAATATTGGCTCAATGAAGCCCTCTGAAATCAGAAAATGTGATCACTCATTTGCGCTCATTTCACCCTCTCAGCACCCTGGTGAAAGTACCTTCACAATTCCATCTCACCCCACTGGATATACACACTTTATTCAAGAGTGCCACACGATGCATATTTTTTTATCAGCACAATGATTCTTATTTCAAATTTTGTTTTGATTAATCATGAATATATTGATTACTACAAAGTGACCGTTGAGTCAAAAGTGATATACATGATTGCTTTCTGTTTTATTGACTTTTTCCAGAAATGATATGAAAGAACAAAGCAAGTTATATTAATCCCCAATGCATGAAAACACACCCTCATTTCTTATGAGTATGAATGATGATTGTACAGTACAAGGCTTGGTTTCATCATGGAGCAGTGCTATGACATCTTGGACCTAACTAATAACCCTGTTTTATCCGACAATGTTTGGACATTCGCCAATTGGCCAATTACACACTTCACAGGTCGTTTACTTAGTCTGTCAAAGCATCATAATTTTTTCTTCGTTTTTTTAAATATTTTTTTTCTCACATCAATAGCTAAATGAAATGCTCTTATACTTTGCCTAATATAATACAGGTGATATCATTACACGCAAAGAAAATATATTCACTCCATGATTACTAGCATTTCATATCAAAGCGATCAACTTCCCCATTCCATTTTGAGTGCAACTACAGGCCAAAGTATTCATGTTTCCCTTCTTTCATACAATGCTTCCTTATAACAAGCAGGTATGATATTAAGGTGAAATGCGATACAGCATTGTGAGTTATCACTTAATTTGCTTGATGACAATCGTGACATTTTAATGGACTTTGATCAACAAAACATACCTCTTTATTCTCCCATTTCTGATTGATTGGCAGAAATATTGGCAATTGAATTTCACAGATGTCGAGTTTTGTTCCGTTCGCTCATGCATGGAAACGTCGGTGGTCTCTCTGTCAACATCCCTCTATGTTCATGACTCCTGTGAGTTTCTCCATTTCGAATTGAATGCCTTCTCAATGATCAATAAACTCTCATGAGTGGCCTGACCAGTGAAGTCTGTAGCTCCTATTGGCTCAAGATGAAACAATAACAGATATGTAAGACTGATTTTCACATCAAACTACCTATTCAGTTCAGCATTTTATCACAAATGTGCCCAATTTCTCGAAATAAGCGTAAATCAGTTAAATTAGTTGAGTCTGAGTTTTTAACTGTTCAGCAATTTCCATTTCTCAAATTGTTATTTGAAAACTGCATCTTGGGGAAAACAATTCAGCCTTTTTTTTCTCTCCAGAAATACAGCTTTGATCGTCTACAAGTTTTAACATGTATAAAAATGGACTATTGTATTGCTATTATTCATTTCGTAATGTACACATTTATGTATCTGAGAAAAATTGAATAACAACATTACAGGATTTTTAATAACATTACTGCTGAGCTATGCTCTTGTACTCATTGCCCCCACATCCAGAAGAGCCCGTGTTCCACCGGTCTAGAGGGCAGTGTGGTGGTGGTCCTCCAACAAGGAGGCACTTTGTGAGAGGACTTAGGGAGGCTCCTGCCCTCTTCCTGTGATGTATGGCAGTATGAGATGTTTTGCAATCACTGGTAAAAGAAGCCCTGAAAAAAAGTAGGCAGGTGGTCGAGTAATGATATTTTTGACAAGTAACAAGAAGAATGATGTCCCTAATACTGTGAAACTTTTCATACGCTTGCAGAATTTTAAGTTGTAGCAAATCTACTTTATATTCTGACATGACCCTTAACCCTAGAGTTATGTTTTCACAAGGATCTTTTACTCCACCCATGCTCATCGATTTGGAAAGTGACAAGAAAATTGAACATATTTCTTGTAATTTTGACACATTGAGGGGCAATATTGCAAATGCAAATGATTTCAAGATAATTGACTCAAAATGAAACTGTTCCTTATTAGATTCATTAGTGCTGTTCAAGTTGCAATGAAATTAACAGCAGAATACTTCGATAACACTTCTAGTGAGAAATAAATTGATTTGTACCATCCTTGTTATGTTTTTTAACTGTTAAAAATAATTTGTGTCAACGTGCGTCACTTCACTGAGATATTGTCATAAAAATTACAATAATAACTTTTCCATTAGCTAGTGTGGACATATTAACAATTCATATATATATTACGGAAGCATATTCGATGTCTTCACTTTCTATTGTGCATTGACTAAAAAAGAAAATGGTGCACATATATTGGAAATTGAAAATGGTAAGATATTTGAACTTTGAACTCATCATAATAATAAGATGGCAAGTCCATTAGTACAATCATCTGACACAGTCATAAAGCTGCCAGTCAGTGCTAACTAATCAGTGAACGCAGCGCATCAATGGCAAGCAAATTGTAAGTCTTTCATATTTTTACCATCCAAGGTGAAAACCCAATAGTTTTGGTCATATTACTATGAACTAATTGATTTTATGTCAAGAATCACTTCAGCCATTCTGACTGCATGACAGAATGGAATGGACTGGCTAACTTAGAAGTGTTATGTGTGATGGTATTGGTTCAATTCTCTCGTAGTTTTCAATTCAGTTGATTGCTGTTGTAGGTAGATCAGCCTATCAGGTGTTTCAGGTCTGAGGAAGGCGACAATCGCTGATAAATCTCCATCGATTTCAACTATTCCTCCTTTCCCACGTTCACGCCAAGCATCCAGGATAGCTCTTCACCGGTAGAGTTATGAAAGTCTTATCAAGAGTTTGTGTATTCTTGGAGTGCGTGGAAGCACTGATTATTCAACCAATCAGATCGCTTAATTGATGAATTGCTCATTCGGATCTCCTCTGGGGAGTTTTCATGTCAACTGTCTAAACACTTGTACGCGGTTACGATTTGCTCAACGCACTACCATGTGTGTCCATATGATTAACTGACTGAGGTGTGCGACTTGAAAAATGAGATTATGAGGATTTAAATCCTTAATTGGATGACATCTATTGATTGGATGCAGTGCTCGAGGTCCTTATTGCAGTTTCGCTCCAAGGACTTGAAGAAGTTTGAAAAACTCATACAGGTTTGTGGCTAGACTTTTTTCATCCCCAACTTGTAACACAACTAAGATTGATTGTCTGTGATATGATTATTGGAACATTAGCAATTCATCAGCTTGGTGACACTTATGAATTGAATTCATTCCTAATCTAAATAGAGACTAATTATTTGTGTAAATAGAGGCATGGTATAAATTAATTGTGCAAATATTGCTGGATTGATGATAGCTATAAACCCTAATTTCAGATTGAATAACTGTTATGATTAATTTATCACCTACAAATATTTATAATAAAGATTAAAGAATATTACTTCATAATATTTACCCACATAAGTAATTTCCTAGATTCTCTGAAGAGAAGAAAAACTGGTATCATACACACGCGTAACTTGGTAAGCATATCCTCATATATTATAGAGTATATATTATTAGTCCTAAGTGGTTCATACATAATATGCAGGGCTATTGTTACAGAATCATATCAATTAGTGACTTATGGTAGTCACTCTAATAGAGCTGAAGATGTTTATATTAACCCTCTCCCTGCTGCAGGTAACGGGAGATGCCCTAAGCATTAATGTATGTGCATCATCCAGCATGAAGAAGGTAAAGAGTCACTATACTTCAGAAAAATATTATTGTACATGTACTAGCTGATTATAATTAGTTATTGCATTGGAAAGTTATTTGAATGAGTTTGGCACAATAATGTTAAAGATTATATTGCCAGATTGTTGTTACATACACGTACAATGCATGTTAAAATGTTTGGTTCAGATTATTATAATATATATGTATATACCGGGAGTTCCCATATTTAGGCTTCAGGCTTCTCTACATAAGTCTGAAAGATTCCCACTGTGATGTAAAACAATAATTCACTCTCTACATAAAATGCCATTTTGAAAAGGAATCTTTTAATCCAAAATAATGCCCAGGGCTTATATTCGGAAATATGGATTTTGTTTTCGGATGCAAAAAACAGACAAAATATGTAGTGTCTACCACTTGTTTTAATTGAAACAACAACACTATATGAAGAAAAAGATATCCATTAACCATTGGATATCAGAATAACACATTTTTATAAATTATACTACTGAAAAAACACTGAATGTTCTCAATAACTGAATGCCATCATTTGAAGAGAATATGAACTGCAGCATTCAAGCAGCAGGACAAACAATTAGTTTCTTTAATATTGAATCCATATTTAAGCCTGTGGGCCTAAATAAGAAATATGTTCCCTTTTTAGGCCCATGAGCCATTTACGGGAATTATAATTTTAATTTCATTTTGTCCAACCTCCACTGGTATCATTTCCATGGTTCTAGATTCAGCCTCCATGGCACATTGGTTACAGCATCAGCCTGGAGAGCAGTAGGTCGAAGCAAGTGGTTTGGATCATAGCCTCATTATACCAAAAGGCTTTAAAATATGGTACTTGTTCCCCTCCTTGATACTCAGCAAAGGGTTAAGGCAAAGACTGGTCGGCTTAGAGTCCGTAATGTGAGTGGAAATTCC